>JBCAUI010284189.1:0-15754 GCA_038406195.1 Haplosyllis anthogorgicola
CAACAAAATGGCCGCCAGGGAGTTAGTTTGGGAAAATCATTCGATAGACGGGCAATTTAGTAATTGCTATCTAGTTTAGATTTGCAAGCTGGATATTTTTGTTGAACAAAATTCGAACAACGTCAATGCTGATTGTCTCAAACTGCTCTCTCCTCACCTGACTGGCTACATAAGGAAATAGACAATTCACGCACTTGTAATGTATCCACCCAAATATTTGTAACTGTCATAATGCCATGACAAAAACTGTAGTGATCAGTGTAATCATAAAAATAAAATTTCCTTTTGCCTTTTTTGACCATGCTTAATTGAAAGTAACAGACGAAACAAACAGAATTATTGTCTGTTAGGTGCTGCCAGGCTTTTGAGGCGGCAGAAAAATTAATTCCGTCAAAAGAAAATCGTGTTTTAGCTTTGATGGGATTTTATTGTACTGTATTTTTGTGTATGTATATTAGTGTCACCATTATGTTCCCACACTTACTGCACGCAATCTACCCATCAGATGCAGATATAACTGTCTGTGGTTTACAGAATGGCGCATACTTTTACAGTATTGTGTAGAAAGTCCTATTTAGATAACTGCATACATAAAAAGAAAAATGCTTTCCTCTGACATGCTAAAAGTTTCCGTAAAAGGTGTGAAACTGTTAACAAAATTTGAAGAAAGGACTGAAACATTGACAGACTTCATTTTCTGATTGGTAAGAAATAATGTTTTCCAGAAGGAATGCATTACACAATTGTTAAATAAATGACTAAATTTTGTTGATGAAGAAATCAGCACTTTAAAACTTTCCACCTGAATAAGTTTTTCAAGATGCCCCAGCGAATAGTGCAAGCGAAAATATTTTAAAATATGTTGGTTTCCCCCATTTTCAAATTAAATTAGAAATTGCTCAGCTTGGGGTTTGCAATTCATTTTATGAACAATGTTTTTAAGAGCCTGAAAATGCTATCACTTGTGAAATAATGGATGGGATTTTATGCTGTTCTTCTGTGCTATTCTTAACATGGAATTCTAACATTTTAAAATTGACAGAAATTTGAGAAGCTATTTGCCACAGTTGAGCGACACTTAATTGTGTTAAGAGATTCGCCACCTTTTCCTGTAATGGCCAAAGAAATTGTTGTCAAAATCGGGAAAAGAAATACAAATTATCTGGTCCTTTTGTTCCCGTCATTTTGTCACTAAAATAATGAATTTGTTGACAAACTACAGACACTACACACACTATTACCGCAAGTCTTTAACATTTTTTACATTTTAACCTTTCAAGAAATGTTTTCACCTTTAACGAAAATATTTAAATCTCATAAGCCCCTTGGAACACCTCGCATGGATTTTGTTTGAAGCGTAGTTTGCTAGGTAATTGAGATATATTACACCCTGTGTGAAGAGGCTTTTCTTAAACAGACTTTTCCTAATTCCCGGGCGTCGTCAGTTCTGGAAGAATCTTTCGGTTTACTTATGTAATAATTATCCAGGGCCCAGTTCCTCCAAGTCATTTCCAGATTGAAAGTTCAAGAAGAACAGACAACGGGTGTTGTCTTAAAACAAAATGTATGTCGATTTTTTAATGGTTGGTATTGGGCCTTCATTTAGGAAACCTTAAATGCAAAATTCCCCTGGTTCTATTGGCAACACTGCAACTCGTAAAATTTGGGGAACTTTGAGAACAAAAAAATTCCAAGTTGAGTTATTAATACAAACAAAAACAGTGTGAAAATCCCTTGTTCCAAAGCTGATAGGAAGTTCATTCTCTGATTTGACAATTAACTTAAATTCTTAACATGAACAGTTGACGCTCATAGTTCTGTCCAATAATTCACTAAAATTGCATTCTATTCTTATTTGAAAATTCGTTTACCCAATCAGGAGCACAACAAATGGCGCATTAATCTATCATCTTGTGATGAGGCTTGCATTTTGTGCAGAACAGTTCCTGGGACTGATCCAGGAATTGGCGGCCCCTGGAAGTGAGATCCTGGAATCTTTTTGCAGCCTAGAATTCTGAACTTTAAAAATAAAAGCCCCTTGCCTGTGTTGTGTTATTACGTTAAGTATAAGTTTTAATAAGCAGATACTTTTATCAATAGTACAATTAGAGGTGTTCGTATTCATGTAAACATTCATTATTTGGTGAAATCTTTCAAAAAAAGAGTCTGTGTCTTCAAAGGTTTAAACTCTACAGCAGGATGTTTGAGAAGCTTCACAATTTTAACCGTGGGTGTTTTTCTTGTGAAATATTTTTATGAAAAAAAAAAATTATATTACATACGATACGTTGTTTTATTACACATATGATATATTATATATTTAGTGATTATTTTGTTAAGTGCACAGAGAGCAACGTTTTGGTTTTTTATCAAACATTCCACCCACATAATTTATATGCTCTGTGATTACAAGGAGTAAAATTGGGACCAGTCAGTGATAGATACTGATAGATAACAAATTATACATCGCATTTATTTCCCGTTCGAGGCTGGGGAAAATTCTTAAATTTCTGTACAGATTCAGTCATAAAATCACGCGTAAACAAACGTTTCTTACGCAATTGGCATTTACTAAGACATTTACTCGGAACATTTACTAAGACATTCACGCCAGACGTCTCACATAGCTCTCACAGACACATCACGTATCATTGCTCTATTACTGATATGATGGAATTTTCAACTTTGGAACCAGTTACCTAGATGTAATCTGCACCCTCTCACCCTCAGCACCATTCAGCTCTATTCACTGCTGTTTTCTTACATGCTCAAAACATGTTTGTTTTTGTAAAACATTTTACTGGCAATGCATGAATATATGTTATTTGCAATGGAAGAAATACTTCAAAACAACTCACCTGAGATTTTCTTTTCATAATTGGTGAAAATTTCTTTCAGCATTGAGCAGAATATATTTTGTCACAAGATGTGTTGTGGAGATAAAAAAAATGAACATTTTTACTTCTTGAAAACACAGCTCAGTGATCATTTCAACATGGAGCCTGTTTTCGTGTTTGCGAACAATTGATATAAGTTTTGCTATTACCCATTATTACGATAATTAACTGCTTCCGGTGAGGTTAATTAGGACGGTAATTAGAACGGCCAATAATTTGGATACTCTCAATAACATTTGGCCAATTCAGCAACGGGCGTAAATGTTTTGTCATCAACACAGTGGTTATTTTGATTTTGATTTTAATTTAATCAAAGTTTTGTCCAATTCAATTTATTCAAAATTCAAATCTGTCCTGTTCAATAACACAAAGTATATTTCAAGTTACCACCTGAATTACTTTATTGAGCTGTTTGGTTATCTTGTCTGTGATTGTAGATGATTATGACCATGACAGGAAATCAGCACAATATAGATTTTTGTCATAGCAAGAAATTTGCATCAATGTTGAGGTTTCATTGTAAACCTTAATGCAATAGAGTGTATATGACCAAGGGTTGAATTGATAAGTGACCTAGCGCTCACTGTACGCTTCAAATGATCTCAAATAGTTTGTAATGTTTCAAACCAAATTTAATAACTCACTTATGTTTATATTCTTCCACCCCACGTCAGAGAATATTCACAGGTTTATTCCAAAGTGTTCTACACTTGTTAAACATTTCTACCTTTTTAGAGCCGTCCTGATACAGAGGGACAGATAATCATGCTAGTGTAAACGTCATCACATTCACGTGTGACTGGTTTCTTTAACATAATCACTCCAAACATTGAAAACAACCTCACAAAAACATGAAGATAAAACCTGGAACTTGTAAAAATATTTCTCTATTTTCAAATCTCTCTTTTGCTTTCCTTTATCTGATTGTCCTCTATGTCTTCATGCCAGGGTCCTCTCTCTTTCTATATCTAAGTATATACCAACCAATCTTCTGCATCTTTTTTCTCTGTCTCTTTCTTTTTCTGTTTGTATGGCTCTCTAACCCTCCCTGTCTCTGTCTGTCTGTCTGTCTGTCTGTCTGTCTGTCTGTCTTTCTCTCTCTCTCTCTGTCTTTCTCTCTCTCTTTCTCTCTCTGCCTCTGTCTCTCTCTGTCTCTCTGTCTTTCTCTATCCCTTTCTCTCTATCTTCTTCCTTCTCTCTCCCTCTCTCGCTCACTCACTATCTTTCTTCTTCTCTTATTCAAGTTTTGACAGCCTACTTTCAAACTGAATTTTAAACTAAATTTATCGCAGACATCTTCTCATAAATTGAAAGGTATGCTGACCTTTTACTTCTACAAATATCAATATAACTGTACATGATGTCAGTGTTTTTTTAACTTAATGTTCCTCTTTGGAAAAGAAGTGCTGTTCATTAAAGCAAAAAGCAATAAACCACCTCACAGTGGGACATGTGTACAGTAATCCATATGGTACAGCAGTAACATAATACAACACATATATTACATTCACATTCAATGATAACTTAACCAGACGTACCTTTACAAATTTATAATGACATGGGCTCTAACAACTGAATCTCAACAACCGATTTTATCCATTCAAATATTTTCAAGACTGAGAAATCTTAGCATATCAAATAATAAAAACAACATACATTTAAAACATGACAAATATAAAATAGAATGTTAAAATGTGTGACCTATGGAAGTTATTCAAATGTAAGATTTATTTCTTTGAACTAGAAGTACTAATTTTACATAGTAATAACAATAATAGGATGACAAGAAAACGTCCGAATTTTCTGTGCTGGTTGTCTGTGTGTGTAGGTTTAAACATCAACATATATGTGTACATAAAAAGGATAAAGGCACAATATAAAATTATACATTCCTCCAATTGGTACAATATTTGGTGACTACAGGGTTAGAACACAGAAGTCAAGTGGAAGACATGACCACCACCCAACCATGCCTCATAATCATACACACTTACAACTGACCACAATGGTCACTCACAAAAAACATGTGGTCAACAACACACCAACACATATTACTGTTAGGACTAACAATATATCAGGCCTAAAGGGGAGGATCATTTATTACTAATTTTACTTTCTATCAAAAGGGGTTGAAAGATTTGAAACCTTTATCAGTAATGGTACATTTGATCACATGGTCTGACAATGAATTCTTATTCGCCCCTCAACCAGCTACAAAGAATCTGTGGTCAGCTAAACATCTCTAGTTGATGTTATCATAACCAACAATCCCTTGTAGCCTGGAGGGGCTGAAACGTTAAACCTTTACTTACCTTGTATGGCTGTAGGCACAGAGGCACATTATGGCAGCATTGGGTACACACGGGCATGGCGGCGGGTATGCATACTGAGGCTTGTCCACGGTTGTACGGGAGGCCTGAGACCCTGAAGATCCTGTAATTGCAAGGCCAACATCGCGTTCAGAAACATCTTCTTCCTCGTTGCACCTTCTGCAACAAAACAAAAAATTGTCAATCATAAGATAAAAATTCCTTCAGCAGTGAACGAGAAAATTACAAGCATCAGCTCATGAAATTCTTATCAAATTGGGAAACGCACAGAACAAAATATGAAACAAAATAATTCAACACTGTGCTTTTGATGTGCTATTGTTCCAAAAGTGATAGGAATTTTATTTTCATTAGCAATGTATGGAACTGATTTGGTCTCAAATATTCTCAAATCGTAAGGAATTCTAGAAGCTGCAGATTCGGTTGAGAATATGTAAAGAGCTGTGCTCAATAATCACAAAGCAAATAATGCAATAAATCAATACAATGCAATCAAACTGTGTCTTTGTTGTCAAACTAGATAGCGCTCTTTAATGTCACTCCATGTCGCTCATCTCTGGTAACCATTCTGACTCATTTTACTTTCCGATCATGAAATTACCATTAAAAGTTAAGCGCCCCGCAACAGCGAAATTCAATGACCTCCGCATCTGGATTCATATGTACAATATCACACAACGAATAACTAAATAAAATAAAATAATGTTATATTTTGAGATCAACAACAAAACCTAGACCATGGAGTGTTGGAATAAATTTGTAAAACGTTTCTGTTTGATGAGCCAAGATATTCTCCCTCCTACGTAATTTGACATCTTATACCATACAATTACTTTTCTGTAATAAGTCCTGAACCACATTTTATCATTACCATGAAAACTCCTCAATTACACATTACGTCATAAATCAGAACGACGTTAAATTTCCATGAAATAACGTTTAACCAGCATTTCTGAAACACAGCCATTCTCCATGTATTTGCATAGACATATGTATCCTACATTTCCTGAATGTGTTTAAATAATAAAAAAGCTTAATCCCACTAAATGGCTTGTGTCACTACATAATGTATTTAATGGTTCTCTTTTTACAAGTAGAGATGTACTTTGGTGTTATTAAGTACAATGTAGGCACTTTATCTTGTTTTATACTCATTATTTATGAACTAACATATTTGCCCTCATATCACTTTAGCCCACTAATAATGTTAATTTCCTGTATTTTATATGTTTTGTGTCCTTTTCACGTTGAAACTTATGTAAAAGTAACTTTCATCAAAAGTTTGAATTAGAATGAAAAATACTAACAAATTTGGTCATTTTGGTCAGTGAAACAGTATTGTAAAATCCAAAATGTAATTATTACAATGGTTTTATCTTTAATTTCTTCGATTACCCATTACCTTTCCGTTCCTTCCATGTATTCCTGTAACCATCAACTGTTCTGAATACCAAACTATTCTGAATACCAAAAACTGTAAGTACCTTGCTGCACTCATGGTTGACAAGTAAATTGTTGCACAGTGGTCGCAATGTTGAGAAGATGTAGTTGTCTTGTCCTGTTCCAGGATGTCCTGTATGACGTTCTGGATGATGATGTGGAGCTGTTGTCCTCTGGTTAGAACCATCAGAATGGTGACGGTAGCATGGAGTAGTGCTGTATGTGCTCTTTAGTCTCTGGTTCCAAGGATGGTACTGCTGTGATGGTACCCCTCTCCTCCCTCACACAGTATATATCTGTCGCACTGTGTGTCTATTGCTGCAATTAGTTAGGGATGACAGGTGTTAGGGTGAAACAGCCACATGTAGATATAATACACAGGAAGGGCATTTCCTTGGTTACTAAACAAATAAAGTGAGGATCATACATTTCTGCACGACTGTTTTCTACTTTATGTTCCATTTTAGGTAGTATATATGTTACACTAAATCCATTGTATTATTATTGCAGTTCAAATAAGCCTCTTGCTCTTGAATGAATACTATTGACACATCTTTTGAATATTTTCATGATTTTGTCCTTATCCAAGTACTACGTCTGGATTACGTTTAAATGCCTTTGTCTGTGTGACTAACAACAGAGTCTGATTAAATATGACAAATTTAAAGGAGGCTGAACTGTATGACTGATTAAGTTATGATTCATATTCATAAGCTGAATAGCTTGAATAACGGTCGCTTTTCAAATTATGCAATCCATATTTTGTTGTAAGAAAATGTAGAATTACACTTTTCATATGTAATAATTGTAATTCTTATATCAAATAATGGTTACTATGGTTACTATTTCATTACATATTTTAATATTTGTCAGACACCATGTCACTGACATACAATGGAGTTGAATATACCACAAATGATGCAGTAACATATGGTAAATGTGGTATATTATTTATGGTTCAATATTGAACCTAATAACCTGATGACATCAATGCTGTTAGAGTCCCTTTCATTAAAGCTCCAGCCATCCTCATTCTTGATGCAAATATCAATACATGAATTCAAACTGTAGAGACTGGTGCTACACTGTCAAGGCAACACCTATTGATGCTTACAGACATGTCATATCCAGTGAAAAATTCATGGCTACATATGTAATACATTCAAATATGTGAAATAGAGAAAAAACAAAAAAAATTACACCTTAGGTGACTGTATCCTAGCAACTTAGAAGGTATTTTCACACCTTTATCTATGGTTACATTGTTGCAAATATAAAAGACAACTGCAATTAAACTGTATGAAATTTCCCTCGCATCAGTACGTAGGGGCTGAAAGAAATACATAAATAGCGTGTTATTTATCTTCTACCTTTTTCTAGGAAGATAGAAAAAAGGGTCTTATTTTTCATCTAAAGATCTTATTTCACTTCAGCATATTTTCAAAGGGAGATACCTTTCACACACAGAGGAATAATTTGAGCTCAGAAAGCATGTAGTAAAGGTAACATGTTACAGGCCAATTCTTCCAGTTCCACTGACTTGAACCATACATCTGTGTGAAATTAATAACTCCATTGACATAGTGTTGGCTGATGCGACTTGACAAGATATGAAACTCAGTAAAGGAAAAGATGCCTTTAAACATGCAAAGGGCTCTGTATGGTGTTGTATTGCAACCAATTGGAGCAAGATCATTTTTTCCACTGAAAGTGTGACTTATTCTTTTTGCATCACTAAAGCTTAATGAACAATTAATGCAATGCTGTCAATAGCATTTTAGATCTCTTTTAAATCATGATGCAATTTCCTTTATCTGCCCAAATACACAATTATGTGACAAATATTCAAATAGAATCAATACCATCACTAAAAGGCCCTCCATTTCTGTTCTAATCAAAAAACAATGGACAATTAACAAGTTTTTGTTCCATACAAATGAGTCAGGGCATGGGATTTTTTTTTATTTATTCATCCTTCTGTAGCCATCATCAAGAATTATATAACTCATTCCCCCTCTGCAGGTAACAAAGACGATCAAAACACTTTAATGTCTATGAAAAAAGTTTCTTGTTCAATTTATTCCATCGCCCTGGCACCTTGATATAACAACCGCAATAGAATTCATGATTCCATTCTTGTGAATCCCTGAACAGTCTCAGCCGGTGAACACAACTGAACCTATTTTCACATACCAAGTATTACAGAATTCATCTCTTGTGGCCATAATATTAATGTAATGATGGTACCGAAATTTACTTTCTAAAACCTTTTAGTAAAAATTGCCGATTCTATAACCATTATATTCTCACTTTGGTGTTGAAATGAATCTTTTAATGATCTTGAGAATTCTAAAAATTTGGGTGGGTGAAAATACACTTCTGGAGCTCTGAAGAGTGTACATTAGAAATAAAGGATTCTCCTGTCTAAAATATTACTGTCAAGCCTTGAAGCTATTACCTCAATGTATCAGATCCAGCAGTATGGTAGTGTACATTGAATAAGGATTCACCCTTCTAGGGTCTTACAATGTCCACATTAGATACACAGTATTTTCTCTTCTAGCCCCTGTAATAAGCCTTATTGTAATTACCTCATGTTCTCATGTAGAACAGTGTACACAGTCTGCACTGGTACAGTGGTCTTCATGGTGCAGTGATTGCACGCAAACACCACATTCCTACACACAAAATAACACTCCTTAAACATCTCATACAACTTGTACATATCATTCTGACAATATACCATAACTTCTCAGGCATACACACAACTACCTCTTTGGAGTAAAGATTTTAAGATATTAGAAAATATTACAGCACAATTTCAATCTTTGAAATGAAATTTAACTTTTTTGCAAAATTTAAAAGCTTTCTTTTAAACAGTTAAACAGATTTCTTTCAACACAAATGTGACACAAACAAATTAATAAATTTTAACTTAATTAAATAATGGGTATGTTTAGTGATGAAGACATTTAGATTTTTAAATTCAAAACATCTAACTTACTGTGTTGATCGCGCTTCAGAGAACTTCACGGCTTACACAACAATATCTAACTGTTATCAAATATCAGTTACTTAGATTGAATTTAAAATATATAAATAGAACACTCATCAAATACATTTATATTCCTGCTGGGAGTTAATATTTTCAAGAAGACATTTAAACTATTTCACTTTCAACATTGCCTACTACACAATACAACAAAATAAATTCATTCCTATCCCTCCATTTTACTCTCTCTCCCTCCCTCCCTCCCTCCCTCTCTCTCTCTCTCTCTCTCTCTCTCTCTCTCTTTCTCTCTCTCTATTTCCCTCTCTCTCTCTCTCTCTCTATCTCTCTCCCTCTCTCTCAATTTTTTCTTTCTCAATTTATAGTCATAATTTTCAAATTTTAATTTTAATTTCTTCAACCCTTGTGTGTGTGACTGGAAATCTGCTACCCTTCTCTCTTTCTTCCCCGTCTGTACCTGTACCTCTCATTACAGGTCAACTATTCATTATACCCCAGTCTACAGCTCCTAATAGTTGGCATTGTACAGTTAGGTCACTGCCAACATCACTTTTTATTAGAGACTGGTTATGAATACTGAGCCACATACTATAATATCCACCGGCAGATGGTACAATTGTCACATAGGGAAAGCAATGCGATAAACAGAGAATTATGTCTTATTATATTACATGTTTGCTAATAAAATATTGAAATTAGGCCCACTGTCGTGAATGTACAGGTTTCTTGTAAAGTCTTTCACGTTATGTAAAATTTTCGAAAAAAATTTTTTTTTTTGGCCTTTTCTTGCCAAAATATTTTTAAATATTCATTTTCAAACTTACAATTAACAGTTTTCAAAAAATAACGTTTGATTTAGTGTTAGTATTCCATAGTTTTAAGCACTGTAATATTTAAACTATAGTTTCACACTATACATTTCGTATTGAAAGTTTTAGATTGCACTTGTAGTATATGCCCATTATATGATGGGCGTTAAGTCTATGAAAACCCGCTGCTAGACTGCGACGGTTACTGGAAATCTTCTTATCACATCAAAAATCGAACAAAATTAAGTAGTCAAGGCACCGACTTCGCACAGCCAGTCTTTCACCAGTGTTTAAAAAGTATTTGAAATATAAGGATAGGCTACCACAGTGACAGAATCATGCGAAGTCAAAATCAGCGATCCCAAAAACGGGTTGTGAGCCTTTTCTCCGAGACCTATAGCGCGTTTTCATAAACGTAACGCCCATCCTACAACGCTTTAAAAGTGGTTTATTACCTAACGCTATCAGCAGCTCGTTTTCATAAACTTAATGCATGTCCCATATATGCGCATATATGATGGGCGTTAAGTTTATGAAAACCCGCTGCTAGACTGCGACGGTTACTGGAAACCTTTTAAGCAATATACTGCATTTTTATGCACTCCTTGCTTACGTTTTTGCCTGATACATATCAAATGAAACAGCAAACTACATCACCAAAATCTCCAAAAATGTACAGGCAGAGGCTTCACTTTGTACACTCTGGGACAGTATGTTTACCCGTTATCTATCGCAGATACTCGATTTTGAGAAGGTTTTAGAACGAGAAAATTCTACTCTGGGCTTTTGAAGAGTATAAAAGCAGAGTATGAAATTCATGTAGAAACTTATTTTCTTTTTTTCGGCTTACGAAAAGAATGTGCCTTGAATAACAAATCATCGCTAGAAATACTCTGATGCTTACTATTCTATGATGAAAATATTATTTCATCATATAGTTTATGATCATAAGACAAAAATTGTGTGAAGTGACTCAGGTAATGTAAAATTGGCGCTGCAAGACTAAAATCTTCTTGGCTTAAAAAGTGACCTTGTTAAAAAGTGGCCCTGTTACTGTTTTCACAAGGCAGTGACGCCCCTTACTGGACGCGTTTAGAAACATCAATGCCCTGTAAGGGATGCACACTCCTAGACCAGCGTGACAGCCTTAAGTGCCGTGACAAACGTTCCCGTGAAAATGATCCGTTAAGGAAGGACCGTGTAGTTTATGAAGACGCGCTGTAAGTTTTACCCGAAATCAATTTGAAAACTTTATAGAATCACTCTTTGTCTTCCATTGCGGCAGCGATATTGTCAATAAAATAAAAATGATTTTTTTTTTAATTTAAAGTAGGAAACTTCTGTCAAAGAAAGCTAAAATACTGAAAATATTTTCATAATTTTGACACGAAATCGTCAGATTTGTCAAAAATTTGCAAATGCGGTTGGCAATTGTTTTGAGACAACATTTTGCATCAATTATGCAGTTATACAATGAATGCGCAATTACAAAAATCTTCCTTTCCTGAAACGCTTTAAATGTACTTCCTCATGAGTAATTTTTTGTGCAGAATTATTTTCGCATTAAAAATAAAAAATACAGCATTGACATTTTCTACATTTGCTCAATTTCGTTTTGTCATATTGAATACTAAAATAGAAACATCAACCTACTCTTCGGTAACTATAAAAAACGGAACCTACCCTCTCGGAGTTCCGACCCGTGTCTTCCTGACATCGCTCGTTAACAACTTCATTTAAAATCCAGATTAAAAATGAATTTCAAGATGGCGGCGGTATGTCTGTCTGCGCGGGGTGTGGGGAGACGCTGGTGGTTCTGGTTTCAAGACGCAGCGTCTGATGGAGGTAAGATGGAGGTACGTGTGTGAGTGATGTGAGGTTATTATTGTCTGCCTCCCCACCTCCTCCCCTCCCTCCCCCTGTCTGTTACATGAGCTACCTCATCAGCACACCTGTCTCCATAACCACTTCATTGCTCAAGAAATCTTAGGGGGAAAGTGTAAGCAGTGTTTTGTAAAATAAATAAAAATAAACACAATGCAAGGAAAATAAATTTCTCTCTATTTTTGCAAAGTTCAATTCAAATTTCTCCCTATTCTAACAATCTGCATTATGTATCTGACAAGAAATTTTAAGCAGCAACACAAAACAATGTTTCCATGCAAAACAATTTCGAAACAATTCCATATTTAGTCAAAAACTATTGCCTCCCAAATATGGCCATGACCTGCCTGCTCGTCTGCGGACCTCAGTTTAAAGCTGGCGCATGCGTATGCAGAGCCAATCAGATGACAGGACATGATACAGACAAGTCTGAGATTGAAGAAAACTCTTTCTGCAAGAGGAATTGTCGTCAGAGAGGGGGACCATCCATTATTTACAATAATTAAAGAGTAAAATAAAGTTGATAATTTAACAAATACTAAAGTTAAATTGAGAAGCCAAAGACAGCTTATTTCAGGAAAACATTGCACCATTTCCAATTTTAGAAAATTTAAGGGATCATCTAATTTTGCTTTTAAAAGTTTCAGGAACCTCTCGAAGTTGTAACAAAGTTCAACAAACGAACAAGGAACTGGTGAAGGAAGCCGAAGAAGGTTGGCAGTAAAAGTGCATTGTTCTTTACAATAATTTGTCGATTGAATCCTTCCTTTCGCACTTATTGACACGTAAAATAGACATGTTTTTGTCCCCAACAACCCAAGAGAACTGATAGAATTAATTCACTGAATACAGTGAAATCTACATGTATAGTGTTCCATAGGCTTAGACTACCAACAGCAAACCATTATTTAGCCCATCGTATAAGACAGAGGGGAATTTTGTTCATATTATTATTAATACAAGAAATTCCTACTCTGACTTTACTGTATTTTTTGGTCTGATGGTCAAAAATTGGTTAAATTTAAACATTTACAAAGCAGTTAATAAAATGATGTGCTACTTTCAGTGTGCATGATAAAACACTAAATCATGCCTGCGTATTTTAAAACGTATTTGAATTTGTACCGAAATTAAGGAACAGTGGAAATGTTTGCTTTGATGTTATTTAGATGAGACAAAATGCCTATTTTACTTGTGATACACTGAGCTGTAAATTTCCCGAGATCATTTCTTTATTCATGAATTTTTAACCCCCATTTTAATGACTTTATTTTCCTAAAATTCAGATTTTCCTCAAATGTTGCCTTTCATGAAAATTTTTACTTCATATAAATTCATCGATCACACTTAACATCAGAGTCTCCCCTGGGAAAAATCACTACTTTCCTCCCTACTTATCTACGTGCAAGTGCTTATTTGCTGTCTACAACACACATTTCATCCACGTCCATAGTTTCCTTCAATGAAAACAAAATCAAGGAGCTTTGGTGACAAAGATTTCACCCGACGAGAACTAGACAAATTCTATTGATGCTGGTAGACAAAGAAGGAACCTCAGATCAATAAGTAAGGAACGTTATTCTACATAACAATTCTGGATTGTGGAACAAAATGTCACTTTATACTAGTTCTTTTTGTTGTCTTACTTTTCTTAAAGTTCATTAAGGAAGAGCTGTTGGTCTTTCTGCCTCTAAAGTTTGGGAACGTTTAAAAACAGATTCATGTACACACAAAAGAAACAAAGCATGTCTGTCTTGGAACTGTGGATGACAGTAGTCGCACATAGGCCAGCATGATGGTCACAGTTCATGAAATCTCCTTACTAACCCGAGCCATGGTGTACTTTGAACAATTTTATTCGCGTGAAATTATATTGATGTAAAAAACAACGATTTGTTGGCAGTCCTGTAGACCAAATCAAAAGCACCTGTCGTTCCCAAGGCCGAAGTCTATTCCTTCTAATCACCTGTGCTTTTTTCTCAATCTATTTTACATAAGTGACATTGTAATTACAAAGTAAGGGAAAAAATTGGACTAAAACTTATAATATATCACGAAATTGACGCAGTTCAAAGGGTGGAATTAATATCATTTTGGGACAATAGCGCATCAAAAGCACAGCATAAAATTATTACCGCCCGCGTATGCGGGAAGGTAATGTTTTCAGTCGTGTCTGTCTGTCTGTGTGTCTGTCCGTGTGTCTGTCTGTCTGTGTGTCTGTCCATGTGTCTGTCTGTTCGGGGTACAACTTTTGAACCGCTTGACCTTGAAGCTTCATTTTTGGTATGGTGGTACATCTTTAAAATATCTAGGTCAAGTTTGAGTACCAAGGTCATTGGGTCAAGTTCAAGGTCACAGGAATAAAAAATATCCATTTTTTGACAGTTATCTGCCAATATCTTATGTTCTAATATTTGTGAGCAATATACAAGGTCAAGGTCAAAATATAGGTCAAGGTCATTTGAAGGACAATTTGTTATTTTGATGAATTCTTCAATGTTTTAATTTTTATTGCATTTTAACGACTATTTGCGTAGCGGCGATTCGGCCTTCGATTGAAAGGCATTCTCGTTAATGTTTGCTATCACAAAAATAGTAGATGAAAGATAATGACCTGTTTAGCTATGAACCATTTAAATGTTATGGAAAGTGTTGAATATTTGTTTAATGATTTAAAGGGGATGTCACGTTGATGCCATTTGAAAAGGAAATTACTGGTTATAATCGAAGCTGAGGGTAACTGGACAGATTTGAATTGTGGCGGAATTTTGGGCCGCATACTTTTAATGATACATGTGAAACTAAAATGGTTATAATAACTCTCCAACCATCATATGATGTCTGAAGTACTATTATTTAAGTGGTTTTCGAACTACCTTCGTGTACAAGTGAGAAAACATCCACAAAACATTACCAAGCAAACAAGAGCCTTTTGAGTCAGTTAACCTGTTCAGTTTGATATTGTACCACTAACTTGTCGAAACACATATGGAGATAGGTCGATATGATAGTAATAGCACCATATGGACTTGGGCTCAGTTTGCATTGCATTGTCACAAAAGATCAAGAATTTTGTTCATTATAACAAATAAGCACTTTCGGTAAATGTAATCAATGCCAAGAACAAATAATGCATTGCAACACAGATGACGAATATGACCATCGCATAGAAATCTTAAAGGACAGTGATAGCCTAACTGATGAAATGCACCGAGGACCAATAAAGAACAAATATGGTTGTCAATAATGAATTTTAAGAATTGATAACCCAAACCCAGTATTGTGCTCAACGTTAATTGAGCATAGCGACTGTCTAGGTATGGCACCAGCATACACGGCCTTCACCCCCCAGCACACCGCTACCAGCCTAACGGTCAGCCTTGA
>JBCAUI010284300.1:0-15752 GCA_038406195.1 Haplosyllis anthogorgicola
TAAATTTATCTGGAGAAATCAGAAGGTGTCACTATCTCACAGGGATTTTGTCTATTTAAAGACTCGTATCCAAACGAGTCCATCTGTTCGTCTCAGCCTCGTTTCTGTATTTCCCATCGCAAATTATCATTTGACTATATTTGGAATGTACTGTGATGACATCACATTCTGTGATAATGTGATCACCATCCTAAAAAGGACCATGCTTGTTTTGAGCAAAATACATAAAAAGTGCACTTCGTGTTTGATATTTTACCCTTGGTTTTCCCTCATATTCTATTCCCGGGAATAATATATTTGGAATGTGCGCAAATTAAAGCCATTACGTACTCCAATTTTAGTAACAGGTTAATTGAAAACTATTTCACTCATTTAAAAAAGGGACTTTAAGTTTTAGATCAAATGAATTTTCACATTATCCATTTGCTCAGACCAGTAACATAGCACGGTATTCTTTTGTTTTTAAATATTTCCAAAAATAAAATAACTGATCATGAAAATTACAACTTGTACCCCAGCAAATTTCCAATGCAACACAATAGAATAGTTCACAAGTACGGAGTGCCTGGGTACGATTTTTTAAAGGTTGATACGTTAGTATACAATACTAGATGAGGACATGATGCTTGTGTACTAGAGGCAGCCGTGCATACCTGTGTTTGGCACGTTAGCATTATTGTTACATATCTGTCACATACTACATACCACAAGCAAAAATACAGTACAAGTAGCGATTGATGTGCCATTGTGTCGGACTCTTGGTATATACATGTACCATTTTACTTTACAGCCACTGACTGAAGCAATTGTTTCAAATGTAGGCTCCCCTAGATAGGTCAGTGAATGTGCATTTGCAAATCTTCACTAAACATGTAATGAACTCCATTGTTCTTAGTTGTTGTGAAATTTTCATCGGGGCTTAGTTCTTTCTGTAGTAAATTGTCATTAAAGTCAAGTACATTACTCCAGATGAAATTCAATTGTTGCAGGACCTTAAACTTTTATAGTAATTTCATGATCTGAAAAATTTTGCCAATTGGCAAAATTTGTCTAGGAGTTACTGTGAGAAAATGGACAAAAATTAGGAGTACTCAATTAACGTGGCAATTTCTGTGCTTGGTCACTCGAAGTGTATTATTTATTAGCTGCGATTTCTTCATTTTGATTATGAGACAGTTTCTATGCTTCCATTAAACAAAACGGTGAAGGGATGAAAAAGCTTGTGCTTATTAAAAATCTCATCAATGAAATGAAAATATTGAAGGAAGTAACATCTAAAGACCATTAACAATCATACAAAATAACTGAAAAAATGTATTAGTGTTATATTCTTTTAATGTTTTATTTTTCTAATAATTCCCAGAGCCATTTATACTTGAGCGGAAACGCGCTCCTTACATTCACCGACAGTACACGGAATTTGTATCAATTTTGAAACGTCCAGAACAAAAGAGAGGACATAAAAATTTCACGCTGTGCTTTTGATGCGCCATTATTCCCAAACTGATACAAATTCCGTGTACTGAAGCCGCAACAATCTGATTTACACAATAGATCTGAAAACTGTTCTTCTAAAGTGCTGAGCACTGTAAATTGTAACGCAATTACACAATTTATTTCACTTTATGGAAGATAAGGCAAGAGGGGTTTTACTAAGTAAAGTGTAAGTGTACATTTTGGGTGTTTCCCTGTATCCTGATGGTATGGCAATTGACTGAAGGTCTCTGAACAACAAGGTAGAATTGTGTTGGTCCATGGTCCAGTGATTCCTCATGGTCATGTCACAGGCCGGTGCACATAACACTTCAAATGTCGTACCAAATGCACATGATATTGAATTGGTGATTCACTTGTGTGCCTTTGAAAAAGCAACGTTTAAAATCACAATTTTAAACGCAGTGAAAGGTATACGTTTTGTAGCTGTTTCTGTAGATGTTTTAAGGAGAAATCAACTCAAACAACATGCAGTTTTTATTTGGTTGATATGCAATGACAAATATGTCTGTAACTGAATCCTCAATCGAAACTAAGTGGGAGAGATTGGATTTCCACGTTTTAAAAGGGTTAAGTATAAGTGTGTAAGTCTCAGTGAATGTGTTTCTGTTCAGTTCTAGGAGGATTTCCACGGATAATTACGACAATTTAACCGTATTCAACCAGGAACTGTACCTGAGAACATCCCAGGAAGACACTGGAATCAAGAAATCATGTAATCTGAGGATAAATTGGCTACCATTGAGGATATATTTACCAAGATGTAAACAACAAACCAGGAGAATGCTAAGGTAACGTTTGATAGACCATTGTTGTTGGCTGAGTTTTAGTAACAACCTCTGATTGTTATGTCCAAAACACTTTTTAGGCCTGAAATTCTGATGTGTCATGGTGTGGTGTTCAACAAGTATTTTTGCTGTTAAAGACTTTTTGTAATGGTAAAAAACAATTGTGGTTCCCATCTGCAAAAGAAAATTTCAAAAACGTTAAGTTTCCAATAATTTACACTCACGTGTGACTGTACTTATTTCAGTTTAACAGTAAAATTGTCTATTTGAGGCGATGTTTTACATGGGCAATGCTTCTGTGTACATGTAGAACTGATGTGTATGTACATAGGTCTTGTATCAGTGGACTATAACATTAGTCTCAGGCAGGCTTAGGTTTTGCAAAAGTAAATACAACTTTGGAATTTGACCACTTATGAATGTTTGCAATATGTTTGGAGAAATATACCACAAGGCCTTTAACAGAAACGGATGGAATATTAAACAATGTTCTTAAAACGACAAAGACAGGTTTTTTTCTTATACTGGAGAGATTTTAGACATTAATCATTAAACACAAAGGACAACTTGATGGATGAAAAATAAATTTAAAAAAAAAACAACAGGTAAATAGAGTTAAGATTATTTTAAAAAATTTATTTTGTGGCTTGACGATAGTGCTCTAGCACTCATGATATAAACGTCTTATTAATCACCATCAAAAAAAGTTACTTGATATAAGGAAAATAGAGATAAGTGGGGAAAATTATTAGATTGCGAATTATTAGTCATTTAGAATAATTAAATTGTTAGGAGTTTAAACAGCTATAACGTTGGCACAAATTGGGGGCAAAGAGATGCCATCTCTCACGCATTCAAAGTGAGTCTCACGCTTTTGTGACTCTGGCATGGACAGAACGGAAAATATAATTTGCCATTTTATTTATCATGAAAACATTAACCTTCAATTGATATGTTTCATTCTCGTCTACAAACCATTATAGATCACAGATGAATGATAAAATTTTCTCTAAAGGACTCTAATTAACTATGGCAGAATGTCTCATGCATCTGCACCACCCAAATGCGTGAGATCTCACGCATTTTAACTCTCAAAGGTTGGCATCTTTCAAATTATTTGCCTTAGAATAAAGTTGCAGAAGTAGTTAGAGACAAACAATGTCTTATTGTAATTTACTTTTGAGCCCTCATAATTGCTATGTAACAAAATGTTCTTCAGTGTTCTGAAAACTAGTAGAAACTAAATTTCACGTGAGTCCCTTATGTTTTTGTCACTTCAACCACATGCACAAGTGTTTGCAGATAACAAAAAGTAATTGACATACTTCTATTCAAATTGGAAACGTCAATTGGGGTTGTCTTTATTTGAAAAAATCACATATCCTTTAAATATATTCATTCATAAGCAGAATGCAAACAAGTACGTTTTCATGTAAAACATACCTTATGCATACATTGCAAAACAGTGTGAACAATTACGGCATTTAGTTATCAGGTTTGTGTGTTTGTCTACCCTACTTTCAAAACCCGTCAAAAACTGGGATCTTAACATTTATTTCAATGCTAACATTGGCCTCATAACTCGGAAGAGATGTTTAATTTTCAATATTGTGGTTAGATCTTCAGGGTAGCAGGTTTGTAAACAACTTTATTTTCCATTGTTTGGGAAAGTTCTGTTAAAGAATAAATCACCATTGTTTCAAAGTGCAAAATATATTTCTGACAATAGCAAATTTAGACCATGTTGTTCGTTTCTTGGCTTTCAAGTTGGAAAAAATTCTTTGCCTACGGCAGCGGGATTTCCTTAAAGTAAGTTCCATTGTTCAGCATGAAATAGGAAAATATGGAGAAACGCAAGATTGTTAACAAAAAGTAACATTGTTTTGAGAAGTATAAAATTAATGTCGCCTAAATTTAGATCTTTGGAGATGATAACATTAAAGATTTTAAATTTTTCATTAAATAGATGAGAAGTCGGATTTTGAAATGAAAAGCCCCTTTAGACTTGTTTCGCTGTTTCTTTTCCCATGTAATTTCTATTATTGTACACATTTAACCAATTGATGAATCTACCTAGTCAAATCTAGACCCTTTAGGCCCCAAATGTATTATTGTCCTACGTGGTATATGCCAGTTTTGTGGCTTTGATGTTGTCATCTATCAATTTTATCTCTTTAATCTAAATTTATTGCATCCACATCCACATTTCTTACACTCTCGTTATCGTCGATCAGTTTGTTCCCCACCAACCATTACGGTTTGCCCCACTGCATGACCCGTGTGTACCTCCTTTCGTCCAACGCCGACCCACACTTCTGGCCATTTACTTCCCTTTGTTTTTATAATAGTCTAATGCTGCATTTATTTACTGAGTTTAATTCGATAGCAAATCAAGTGACCTTGTGGTAATTTTACTTTATGTATTTATTTGGTGCTTTTTTGCTCCTTTGCGCAATTTGATATCGCATGTAGACCGGAAATAAAAACACAACCATTCAGAAGTATTGTTACTGTTACGAGCACAATTCAGTTGTCAGTTACTGATAAGAGGTATCAGCCACCAATACAGATAAGAGCATGATAACAACAAGTGAGTACGGTTACAAAGTACAGCATAACGTTTACAACATATTTAGCAACAGTCTAGAAAAGATCAATACAATAACATATTGTATTACACTATGTAATGGAAATTCTGGATTTATTAGCACTTGCGTATATTTAACGTTTGGATACATACACAGATCTAGCACTTGGATCACCGAATTAGTCAATGCAAAATTTGCGTAAGTGGATTTAATACATAGAAAGTTACGCCGGGGGAGCAAAAGGGGAATGGAACTTCAATGTTCAACGCATTTTGTGTATTAGGTCTACGATACACGATGCGATCTAATCATAAACGATCTCAATCGCATGCGATGTCATGTTGTCATGTTGTGATACACAAAGAAGAAATTTGGTACGATAAGCCAGAAACTAATATTTGTTATCTTTGTACTCTGACAAATTTTGTTTAGTGATGAATTCTAGACTGAAATCGCAAGCGAGCCTTGATTGTTTTTGTTGTTAATTTCAA
This sequence comes from Haplosyllis anthogorgicola, assembly GCA_038406195.1. Taxonomy (NCBI): domain Eukaryota; kingdom Metazoa; phylum Annelida; class Polychaeta; order Phyllodocida; family Syllidae; genus Haplosyllis; species Haplosyllis anthogorgicola. The sequence goes on from JBCAUI010284300.1 coordinate 5,362, forward strand.
AGTTTAACATTGTGTAGAAAAGTTTCCAATTAAATATATATTTATCGCCGGATGATCAAATAATTTGAAACAAAAAAATTCACACAGTGATTTCTTTGAAGTGAAAGACTCCGCGTGAAATTCTATCGTTTCCAAAATGAAATCATGAAATTTAATTCACTTAGAATTGACTGAGATAAACAATAATAAAAAATTGTTTCGAAATATATTTCAGATTTACGAAAATGTATTGTAAATCGAAAGTTTGTACTGATGTGTAACGAACAACGCAATCGACATGAACCAAAAGGAATCGTTTTCAATCTACTTTGAATTGTTCTTAGCCAAGCTTCTAAATTTATAACACTGCATTTCATTTAAACCAATGCATTCTTTAATATTTTGAAATTATAAAAGCATAGGTAATGCAATCTAGAACTTTGACTTTGAGGGTAAATTCAGCATTCATTTGACATTGGCAGAACATAGCAGTGCTTAATTCTGCAATTTAGATTCTCCATATTAGTTGTGAAATGACAAAGCCACTGTATGTGTATGGAAAATTCACTGCCAGTGGTATTTTGCTGAATTACCATTTAATTTTAGTAGCAGCTCCTATCAAATTCCTATCAATTTGGAAACGTTCAGAACAAAGGAGAGAACTAAAGAATCTCAGCTGTGTTTTTGTATTCATATTGTTTCAAAACTGATGAGAATTTCATCCTCTGCTAGGCGTCAAATACCAAAACAGTGTCCGAACAAAGCCAGGCAAACCCCAACCTGAAATATAATTTGACATTCAACGGAGGAACAGTCTAGAAGTTGTATATAATGTTTCATTGTTTTATTACAGATTTTGAAGATGTCGACTGAAGATCCAATAGAGCTTGTGCTGAAAGGATGGGATTATCTGCAGAAAGGATGTGTCGTACTCTACCTCTACATATCTACATTCACAGGTAAAATACTCGTTACTCACGCAACAGAAAAAAATCAGCTCATGAAATTCCTGTCAAGTTTAAAACTTAAGAGAGAACAAAGAATTTCTATTATTCAAAAGCTGGTAGGAATTTTATTCTCTGAGTAAGAAAACAATAGAATCTATGGCTATGGTAATATCTTAGACCGCATAGAATCAAATTACGTACAATTCACAAAAATCGTATCAGATGTTCAACAAGGTACCATTTGGGAGCTCCCTTTGTCCCTTAAGTACACAGTTGATACAACTTCTGTGTAATGACTTGTTTGAAAGCAATTAAATCAGATCGTGAAATTACTAAGCCCATTCGATTCGCTAAACTTTTGATAGCAATTTCATGATCTGAAAAGCATGTTTTGTTATTTTTATTTCATTGATTGCCAATTATCTTGTGAATTTGAATTTGAGATGATGGGCTGAATTGAAAAGTATCTACTGAATTGCTGATTTTGCACTGTATTCATTTTTGAACTTGTGCACAACAGAATGGAACAAATCTGTATTCTGAACTTTACTTCGTGCTTTTGTCCTTTATAATACCACAGCAAGACGTTTCGTCCTTTGCAGGTCAGGTTGACTGAGGATACAGAATCAATTATTTTCTTTGGTCAAGCTTTCTGTTGGATCCGTGAAAATAATACAACGTCAATATGTAACATACTTAGCTTCAATAAAAAACAGATTGGCAATCTAATTTTATTCTGGATGTTCTTGGGATAAGAGTCAGTGATATTTGGTTCGTCTACATATTTTTAGGTTGAAAAGTATTTTATTTTAAAAAAGACTGAGATCGTTATACATGCACCATTTATCTAGGAATATATCTTAATTGAGAAGTCCAGTTTGTTATTGAATAAAGCCTGAAATTTGCTGATGAAAAAATATGAACTTAATTTTCGGAGCTCAGTTTTTGCTGTCTTTTAAAAACAATCAGATGGAAGTACACTGACTTTCAAATGGATTGTTACAATAAGGAATACAGTACAAGAAATGTTGTTAAAGCTACAATATGATACGCAATCAATACGATTTTCGTGTAATGCATTCGACTTAAATATTTTTATTCTTCGTATTTAGTTTATGCAGCAACAGATGTAGAAGATGATTCTAACGTCATAAGCAAGGTAAGTGAAGCTGAAAAATCAAATAATTGTGTCCTTAAAGAATTTGTATTTTTATAAATGACCTATAAGTAATACCATATGCCTGTAATGGTAAAGCTGAACATGACTTAAAGTTTAAATGGTTTGAGATTTTGGTCCAAGTTAAAGGTTCAGTGAGAATGCCCACTGAAAAAATATAAAAACCTAGTCCTGAGTTGTAACCTGTAGAGATGAGACAGACAAACAGACGAAAGCCTGGACAGAGAGAAAAAGGAGTAGTCTGCTCAGACTCACGGATAGAAAAAATGAACTATGATAAATGAAAGGATTTACAATACAATTACAATTACAGTCGTGTAAACTAATTATTAATGTAGGCTATTGTTCTTATTTGTAGGACTCAGGAATGAGTGACTCTGAGAAGACAGCTCTAACCTTGGGACTTACTTTTCCTCTTGCCTTCCTAGTCGGTGTTTTATGGTGCCTGTGTATGACTAAGGCTTGTGGTATATCTAACCACAAAAAGCGTCCTCATCTGGATAGACAGAGCACACAACGGTTAAGTCGTAGTTACGATGAACAACAGCAAGAGGAAATCATTGATGACGATGATGATTTTGAAAGTTATGAGGAGCAAGGCGTTACCATGGAGATACCAAATGAGATTCCAGATCGACCTTGGCGCATGGCGCGATCAGACTCGTTTTGAAATCATCCAGGAAGCTGCGTTTCATTGGTTTACTTGAAAATTATCTTCAGATCGTGAAATTACTATTAAAAGTTTAAGTCCAAACTTCAATAACTCAGTATGGAATCTTCAACTGACTTTCATGCTGAGTTATTGAAATTCGGACGTAAACATAGTAATTTCACGATCTGACGTTCAAAACATCTGAGTTTTCAAGGCATTTGGATCTAAAAGAAATATTTATGTTTTAATTTATTACTCTTCTCTTCAAAATTACTGTAGAAATTATTTTTCTTCAAGGTATTTTCACAAATGTACTTTGTAGAGTCTTATGTTTCTGTTTCAGTGGATCATTTTCAAGTAAATCCAATACATGTGTATGTCTGTGTTTTATCATTCAATGATTATTTTTATTTATTATACGTTATGCAGATATTCTATTACGTCTAATGTCAAAATATTCAAAGCGTTTAAATGTTATTGTAAACAACTGGCATGTTATTCTGATGTAGCAAAGGTTTAAGAATTGTGTCGTGAAAGCAAGATAAATTAGCAAAGGGTAAAATTTTTGCTCAGTTTGAAAACAATAGAAACTTCTATTGTTTCTAAAATGAATCACATTACGTCTTATCCTGTCCAACCTAATTAGATGAGAACTATATTTGACCCTCATGCCTCAGCAGGAAATTTGGACTCAGTGTCAAAAGTTAGGAAAAAGTTGACCACGACCACCCCCCCCCCCCCCCGGGCTGGGGAAGATGCATTTCTGGCCATTTCAGATTTCCGAAAATTCTAGGAAAAAGTCGGGGGAGGAGGGAGGCATGAGGGGTCAGTGCTCCATATCTGGACACCTTGTTCATCATCAAAATTTAATTTATCTTTTATGCAAAGGATACTCTTTAGATAACAGTGTCTGTGTAAACATGAACACAATAAAATTTGTCAACTGAAAATATTCCCAAAACGTAAAATTCTCAGGTTATAAAACACCGTCTGTTATGCATGCATATTTCAAATGCAGATTAGATCGCGCTTCGTTAGGTTGGACAGGCTAAAATACCAAAGCGATAAAAAGTTCATTTGTATACACACTCGTGCATTCGCCTTCATTCCACCGTGAGTAAGTTGGAACAAGCCGCGCCTAATCGTTGAACTCTTCAGACTTAATTTAGTTTAATTATTTGGATGACATTCCCTCCGCACTTTCAAATTAGGACTGAAAAAATAACATGTATGGTACACATGTCACAAACAGTAAAATTTGTGAGATCGCTTGCATCGATCAGTATCGTCAAAAGTTGATCGGAAAAAATTAACGAAACATTCGGGATTAAGGGAGCAAGTTCAAATTTCATTTTTATTACTTTTTATGACCATTGCACTTGTCTGCGTTATGTAATTCAAATGATTAAAAAGAGCCTAATCTACCAATGCAAACCTACTGTCATTGCGTTCAAAAAAGCGAATGAACTTTGAATTATGCAATGTACCTTAGATCAAAGCGAATTGTTTAACTCCAGCCTCCCGCACCCCATTTGTAACCGTGAAAAAAACATTGACATCATGCATTATATACAATCGTAAAAAAACGCAAATCTGTACAATCAGGCTGCCAGGGTGTGTTCCCTATTTCAGCACATTCATCATTTTGTGCGTATTACCTCTGCAAAATTAAAGCTAATAATAGAAATGAGGAAATTTTGAAAAAAGTTTGAGACATTTAACTGAAAAAAGATAGTTGATTTATTTCTGTAAAATTTCAGTGGCATGTCGTGGTTCTTTTTGCGATGAATCATTTACCTGCTCATAAAATGCATTCACCACAGGAAAGGACAAGCATAATTGCGTAGATGGTGACAAAGATCCTTCCCTCTATTCAGTTTACCGCTTCTGACCATTTTGCAAAATTACGAGGATTTCCTTTAATTGACCTTAACAACTCGGAAAATGAATTCTTGGAATCGTTTCAAATTTTGCGCACAACTTTGATCAGTAATTTTGACATCTGTAAACAATAGTGGTTTTTTTCTCTTTTTAGACCTTGTCCAATTTGTCTGATTCATCTAATTAGGTAGGATTGAATCTTACTGCCTTCAGTAAATGTATATGATCGAAATTGAGCCATTTTCAGAAGTAACTGATATAGTGTACATACAGACATACCAGTAATACTAATTCTATGTATTTGAGTACTTTTTTTACTTTGAAATTAAGAAGAATTAGACAGATTCAAATTTGAATAAGAGAAAACTTCTAATATTTCTGCATACAGAAAAAAATGTGGATGACCGTATTTGGTGTGTGGTTACATTTTAGAGTTGTAAGTGACAACCAACTGAAAAAGCTGGAACTAAAGGTTACGGTTAAGTTTAGACTGTAAGATGCCCTATGTAAATGTCCCTTTTCCTTACAATGTGCAAAAGAAAATTTATTTTTGGACAAGAATTTAAGTGTCATAAAATATTGTGTACACAACAATACCCAATCAGTTTTGGTTTAAACAAAACTCTGTACAATAGCCCAAAGAATCCCCGGGAAAAATACAAGCAGGTTTTTTTTCCAGACCATTGAATAAATAAAGTTCTGCCACCCGTCAAGAAGAATGTTAGTGTATTTGTTCCCCTGACTAAAATTTCTTTGTTCTGAAAAAGTTATCTTTGATAAAAATATAACCAACAGCTGGTCTGTTGGTCTTCAATATACCACTAAATTCTTCTGCATAGTTTAATTGAAATAACAGAAGAATACATACATGTATGTTGAATATGTGCCATAATATTCTGTATCATATGTTAATAAAGTTACATCTTTTACGTTTAAATATTCGGAATTTTTTATTTTCGCGGCTAATTGCCAATCAGTTACAAATCATAAAGGTAACAGAAATGGGAAATGGCAGTATGAATAACGAAGACAAAGGGCATCATTATCTCATCAATTGATCTCCACGACTGAATTCAATTTTAGACAGGGAAATAACCAATTTGTTTGTTAGATTAATTCACGGCAATTGTTCTGGAAACTGCTGCAGAATTAAGATCGTGTAGTAAACTGCAATAAGTACAAGACTTTCACCACCCCATAGTCTTGGCACCTGACTCGTAAAAATTAATAATCTTGCCTGATTAGACAAATTGGCCAAAATAGGGAAACAAGAAAAACCTGGAAGGGTGTAATGGTGACAGAAGAAGGAACAGCAGAGGCAAGGTGTCGGTAGGAAGATGCGACTCTTACTGAGTTAGAGACTCAGAGGTTTTCGTCGTGTCAGTTGGAGTGATGTGCGTCCAGATGACCGTAGGAAATCATCCGTTGCTATCCGTGTCAGTATCCGTGTTTTCGCTATTTGTTTCATCATTTTCAGATTCGGTCAAATCTGTCACGCTATCACATGTTGATTCCGACTTTGCACTTTTATTTTCTTCGGACTCTTCCTTGATGAAGTTTTCACGAGCACTGTCCGATGACTTTGTGTGACTTGATGCAGTATTACTTGGAGTACTACTTTGCTGTTTTGCATTGCGCACATAATAGTGTCGGTTGAGAGGCATGTGGATACACATGTAGGTGGATCCGTGTACTTCAGGGCGGGATAAACCATCCGTTCCCTTAGTGGATACCTCAACATCCAGAACAGCCTGAAAGCAAAAGTTTGTACCTTGGGTTATACATCGGTGATATTTTTCCTTGCGTTTCTTTGGAATTCAGGGGATGTTTGGAGATGTCCGCTTCAATCGCTTACGCCCCTCCCCTCGAGCTACAATCTGATCGCCCCTTTGCTCAAGGTCCATCAATGGAGTGTTGAGATTTAATTCTTTTTAATTTTTTTGTGATAGGATCTATGTGATATGCTCTTCCTTAGTTTGAGTTATCCTATTATTATTATAATTATTATTATTATTATTATTATTATTATTATTATTATTATTATTATTATTATTATTATTATTATTATTATTATTATTAAGCAAGGATCTATGTTGGTGTAAAAGCTGACCTTAAACTGTTTAGGAAGATGTCCATCGCAAAGTCTCCTGTAAGATATGCGTGGAATTTTGTGCCTTCCTTTAAATTTATCGCATGTCATCACATCTTTGATATTCAAACGTGTCACCTGCGTTTAAACTTTAAGGTATTTGTACAAATAAAATCCAATTTCTGAAGAAGTAGGCAACACCGAAAATGAGGACAATATAAATTTCAATTATACTTTTCATAAAAAGAAATGAACATTGTAAATTTAGCTCGAATCATTAAAGGATACATTACGCTTTGTGTTTTAATTGCCTGAGTAGTCTTGTACTAACCCTTGAAATTATAACAAAAAATCTTTTTGTGTAATATTCAGGGGTCTGAGAAAACAAATTACCTGATGGACAAATGATTTGCGTCTCAAGCCAGGGTGGAACCAATCATCTCCTATCGTTGCCAGGGAAAAATCAATGACGTCTTTAACCGTCACTCCCTCTGGTGGAAGATGTATAACGCATTTTTCTAAGAGTTTTCCACCCGATTTATTTTCTTTTTACACCATACTCTGAAATTGGAGAAAGAGAGGCATAAGTTCGGCAGTAGATGAAATGTCTAGTGTTTGCGTCTCTTCATGTCGGGAACAATAGGAGCTTTTGCTTAAGTAAAAGGCACATGTTGGAATTATATTATTACTAAAGTAAAGCATCACATCTTCAGTCCGAAGATGGAACAATAGGATTACCTGAATAAAGTCTGAAAGTAGATGAAGGGGGTCACAAAGGTATGCATTGATGTCCACTGCATAAATTTCCTTGTTTTCACGATGGAAAGAACCAAAAATGAGCGTTTCCATGTAGATGTCATAGGGCTTCCTAAACAACAGAAAAAATAAAAATTAGTCTCTAACAATTTACAAAGGTTAAATGCAATGAGATGACTCAGCCCAAGTTCTGTTATGAAAAATATTATCTATTTTAAATGGTATCAGGGTACAACTGTTAGGAAGTGTGACAGTCAGGATCGAAGTGCAAGTAGTAAACGCGATTTTAATTTTAATGACATGCTGAACTGTAGGACATTGATGCCACCACATGGTCCTGGTAAGACTCTTCTGGCTCAACGCTGGTGCAATAAACTTGTTCTCAGATAAAAATCTCATCAGAAGAACACGCTACAGATCAAGAAATGCGCCATACAGCCAGTGGAAATTGTATCTAGTCAATGGGCTCTCACGTACCTTCAAACCTTTTGTTCGAAGTGCTGTGCTGAGAGGCACATAATCGTCCATTGGCCAGTTCACGCACTTTGCGGGGTAAAATTTCCTTTGATTTCTTGATCTGGATTCTACTCACCTTGAAGTGCAAACAAGCACCAACGGAAACAGTGTGAACACAACAATTGTACGAGTCTTCTTCTTGAGGGTAAAGAAAACATCAGGTACGAGACCGGCTCTGGGTAACAGATCCGAATCCACATCAGAATATTCCGCTACAGATATTGCATCCGAACATCTTCTTCCATACAGGTCACAGATGTAATACCTCACTACTGTATGCTCCTCCAGACCAGGCTTTGTCAAGCAGTGCTGTATGTTAATTGTCACATGTTTGGGGAATGGTCTTACGTGGATGTTACTCCCAGTGACCATAGATTTAAATGCCCATGTAACAGTAGATATTGGTGCTATGAAACATTCACTCGGAGGTATGTGGAATACTTTGGCTGCTGCATCCATATCCAAACTTACTGCGGGTTTTAAGATTTGCGACAATTCCTCACACAGTTCATCCTTTGGCAATTTCAGCCAAATCCCATACGTTACTTCCGTGTCATTGTCCCCACGAAAAATTATGGCACTGTTAGACTCCCTTTCATAACTCGGTTCATCATTGTGAAAGCCTTCGTTTTCGGTCACGGAGTCACCTCTAAAGCCAGTCTCTTCCTCCTCATCTGATGGGATTTCACTCTTTGAGATTGAATATGTTAACTGGGAACGATGTTTATTTCGTTTTACGGCTCTGAAATTGAAATGTTTGTAAAATTATGTTAACGTAAGCCTTGATTTCTTCATTTCAAGATTTGGAAAGTTGGAAATTGAGACATTGTGGGACATTTTGGGACATTGTGTCATGATTCACAACCAGAGAATCTGTAAATATTTAATACATGTCAATTATTTATTTTCATGGATATTTAATTAATTGATTAACAATATAACGACGAATTTCCATTTAGTTTCACAGTAACAAATAATTTCGTCTCAGGAAACAGTAGTAACTCCAGTACACGGAATTCGTTTCAGTTTGAGAACAATGGCACATCAAAATCGCAGCGTTAAATTCTTATATCCTCTTTTTTGTTCTAGACGTTTCCAAACTGATACAAATTCCGTGTACTGAAGGTGTGTTTGTGTTTTTCCCCGGGTGTCTCTGTTCAATATAAACAAATCTTCCTGTTTGTAATGTAGCAAGACCAATACGTTTGGCTTTAGTACAGTTACCTTTGTGATTCGCCGTTTATTCGCTGTAGATCTCTCTGGCCTCTTTTCACAGTTTTATCGTGTAAGAAACTACATTGTCCACAATCAGGGCAAAGAATTTTGTGCTCTCCAAATATGACCTCATGATTAAGCTGAAACGCAAAAACCAAAAATTAAGTCAACGTTTTTGGACCAATAAATCTGTGGAATTACCTACAAGAAAAAAAAGAGATTTATATGTGTGTGCTCAAGATATTTGATAAATAACAATAGAAATCTATTACAATGTAAATTTTCAAGAGTTAATGTACAAATAGTCTCTAGTTCTCAACATTTGGTCAAATAGCCATCTTCTAACCTGTTTGATAAAACACTTGTGACACACAGTGTGCTTGCAAGATAGTGTCCAGGGGCTACTCATGTACTCGCAGCAGTGTGGACAGTACAAACCAAGACTCGGATCATCCTCACTCATACTGTCGAGGTCATGACACAGTTTACTCACCAAACTTTCAAAATAAGAACAGTTCTGGCCGTATTTTCTGTCGGTTTTGATTTCCTGTCTTATTACTCGTTCCCTAATAATGTCCTCTGTGTGTCTGTCCAAGATATTCCTTGCTACAGCCCCTAAGTTCTCAACAATGTCCTCCTCTTTTACTTTGTGTGTATTTTCTGTAGCACTATCGTCAGTAACAGCCTGTGTATCAGCATTCCCGGTTGCAGCTTCCAGTTGACGGTTCAAACTGCCCTCCTGAGACAACATTATCAGTTGGGTAGGAAATGATTCAACGTTTAACATCAAACTCTCGTTTCTACTTTTATTGTACAGTAAGTGTGGCAGGCCAAAATTATTTTTCTACCGCGCAGGCAATGTTTTACACGGTTTAAAAACATACTGCTTCTCTTTAATAATCTATTATTCCATAACACATTAAGGGTTTCCCGTTGATTCATAGCGTGCACACCAATAAATCACAAACACATTTATGCAAAGACATTAGTATTTAAAAACATTTCTGACATTAAGCTTATTATATAAACAATAATTCTCTGGAGGCCATGGTGCCTGTAGCAACAGATAAACTTGGCACCATTTCCGTGATGATAGAGTACGTGTACGGAAACCGAAATCTCGGGGCAACCGAAATAATGAAGCCTTTTTGCTTTTTTCGCGGTATTCTTTTGCTCGGA
>JBCAUI010284411.1:0-29706 GCA_038406195.1 Haplosyllis anthogorgicola
TGTTTTACAACCCCTCAGTCGATGGCAGTGATGGTGTGAATCTGCGTCGCGAATTTTGCTTTACACTTTTTGTTACAATATCAAAGAAATTTTGTCAATTCATTTAAAAATTAATTTTTTTTAAATTTCAAGACGCATACCTGAAAATGTCACAGGGTAACAGGGTGTGTGTCTTGTTTAGAATGTTATTTCGCATTTAGTTTGTTGACAAACTACTGAAATAAAATTGCGCATAATATTGCTTTGACACACGTATATTTTAAAACCGGAGTAGCGGATCTTGAAATTGCTTGGGGGGGGGGGCAAAAATGGCGGACAAACATGTTTTAACAGTCCAAGGGGGGCCAAAATGGCGGATAAAAATGGCTTAACAGGGGCTAGGGGGCCCAGGCCCTTTAAGCCCCCCTCCCCCGGATCCGCTACTGAACCGTGTGTTCACATTGCAAAATAAAATAAGAAAAAATAATTTTATATTTCAAGTCGTACTTCACTGATAATCAAGCGACATGTTGCGATCACGATTCGGATCTAAGTGGTCAAATACCTACTCTTTGGTCGAGAAAGGAAATGTTAACCACCCAGTTGAAACCAATTTAACAAAGCCTTATTGTTCTCAAAAAAAAACCCCGAACCATCATAAATGCTGTAAGATTGAGCTATTAAGTCATAAAACATTGTTTGTAAAAAGATTACCTCGATCCATAAAGTTTTTTTGCAAAAAATAATGTTTAGGCATTTCGGGTTACGATGTTGACAATGTATCTGGGCATGTACTTTTATTGTTAAAAATAGCCACAGGTATAAGTCATGTGTCAGACAGGCTAGGCGGCACCACACTCAAGACAAGTGCGTTACCGCACGGAACATTACTCTCAAATACTACTGTTGGGAAAACATCCTTGAAATTGTTTGGGAGACCCCTCTCTGTTACTAAAAATAGTCACATCTACGTCATATTGTGATTCCCGTTCCAGGCGGATGAACATGGTCACGAACTTTTCTATGGTCAACCTTTCAATAAGTTAATTGTAAATATGTTGAACTCCAGTGAACAAGGAAAGAAAAACAAGAGCAAAACCCAAAAATAACACTCAGTATTTAAAGAGGGAACCCATACTAGAATTTATTTTACACTTTCTCTGAGAAGAACAAGGCGGCGAACTTTTTATGAAGTTTATTTTTACGGGCAATTAGGAGAGCCAATGTGTAGCAAGTGTGTTTTACTGTGTCAGAAAGAAATTGCATGTTGCATAACGAAGGATATTATTTAAGGATTACAGCAAGGAATATAAAACTGACAGAATACTATTACTACAAAGGAGACGATGTCTTCGACATCTTTGTTTTTCAGCAAGTGTCTTGCGCTACTTCTGATTTCTAGTCAATCCCTTCTGCCGTCAGGTTAGTTTTTTCTTATTATTATCTAACAACTTATATCTACAGATATAGATATTGCTTAAAATTTAAACTCCATTGGTTTTCATTCTAGTTTAAAAGCAAATCTATAAATCCATTTGAATAAACCTATGAGAGATTGTAGTGGATTAAAAATAGTATTTTCGATGTGGGTATGTAACAATTTCCATTGGCTTTTTGTGTGATATTTTCATGGATCTGCAGTTTTAGATTACATTTTCTGGTCTGAATGTTTTATATAAGTGTTATGATTTTTCTAAAAGTACGCAAATTATGAATTGATCGACCAGATTTGTATGTCATGTCTATTTACACGGTGGTCATGTGTCTGCCATGTCAATGTTCACAAACTCTCGAAAGAAGTCTGTGCAAATTCTCCTTTAATTACATGGCAAACCTAATAATTTTAAGATTGTCACATTCGATTGATCTGACACAGTTAGATTTTATACACACGAAGCGTGATGCAATGATTTGATTTGATTCTAAGTTTAAAGCACATCCCACGTTTTCCCCTTGTATCTCTTTACGTGGGCGTGAGTTAGACGTGTACCAAGGACAAAGTGTAACCGACAAGAAAACCGTACCTGACAGGTTTGATTTTTGGGTTTTTCAATTTAATGTTACCAATTTCCGGACAATATTTAATGTTACAAGACAAGACAAAGAAAGCAATTGCATTAAATTTAATGAATCCTTGATTGATAAAAAGTAAAGGTCTTGGTTCAAGAGGTTTCCCCAATTTGATATCATATGACGATGCATTTTCTAGGTGAAAGCATGACTGTTTTACGCTCTCTTAAATAAATTCTTAGACATTATTAACTTCGTTTCGTTATTAAAGGTCACTTGTGCATAAAATATCGGCATGATTCCTCTTTTCAACCATGACAAGATATGTGACAGAACGCTTGTAAAGTTTAACTGAAGTTCACGTTTAATTGTGGAAGGTAGATCTAACAGTTACCAATGCTATCTTTGAGAGAAGCATTTTGTACGGTACATGAAGCAAAGGTTAATTTTTGGGACATTTCAACATTTAAAAAAAAAGACATTAAACTTGCAAAAATTGTTAATGGTTGTTCACATTACCATTGAAAGTAAAGGTTAAACCACAATACACAGCCAAGAAACAAATCTCCAAATTTACACAATGCAGTCGATCATTGATAAATTATTTTTCAAGATGTGGTTAAATGATATGTACTTTTCCAGGATTTCAAGTACAAATACCCAGATTTCCGCTAAAAATCTGAGCTAATGCCCATTTGCATTGAAATGATCTGTGCATGCACATGTCATCTTATCTTGAAAACTTCAGGCATTTCTCTCATTTATCTAGATTTATTGCTGACAGGCCACATGCAATATCACGAAAATGTGTGTATGTAACTCGTAAATAATCTCATATTTAAAAACATTTTAAACCCCAATGTTCACGGTTGAATTAGCATGAGTGCTTCAATTTACTTCAACATTTTCTAACGTCTGCCACGGGACAATACAGTAAGGTAATCTTTTTGTCGAGGTACGAAAGAAGGAAGAAATTAATATTGAAGAAATAAAGTCTCCTTACTGGGAAAAAGTTGTAGTAATTTTATGACAAACTCACGGAGAATTAAAACTAGCTTTCTGAGCTCTTTTCTTGATACACAAACATTGTACGGAAAGTACGCAAAAACACTTTTCAACAGGGAGGTTCTATGAGAATAAAACATGCGTCATACTAGTGCACTAAATGTCATCTATGAATTAATTCTAGGATAGGTTTACATGAAAGTTTAGAACTGTGGTCACGCAATCTAATGGTTTTGAAATGAGAAAACAAATATTTTAAACATAAGATTATGTTCTACTTAGATGCACACGGAAATCCTTTGTGATAAATACAAGTTTCCTAACGTACTGCTAAAGAGCTAGTTCGCCAGATGTTCAAATCTTGGTAAATTAAATGAATCGATAAAAAGTTACTCAGAGGTCATAGTAATCATTAGTCAGCATGATACAAGCAATGCACTTGACAAATTAGACTTCCTTGGGATGTCGCAATTTTCATATGGTACCAAGTAAAGCATCGATGAAAACTTCAAGGTTGCTTTAGGTTGTCACGCTCACACCATTGTTCGTGTTCTTTCATTCCATGATTCTCCAGGAAGAACCACCCCAAGTAGCAGATGCAGGAGGTTGCCTTCGGGCCCGACCTTCTTACTCTGTTAAAACTAGTAAAATAAGAATGGCCGTCGTGCAGAGCAGCAAGTATCTAGAGTCATCAGGCTCTTTTGAACAAATTTCTACAATAAAATTCGTTACTGACCTGGTGGCACCTCAATTTATTGGATTCGGCGTAACCTCACAATGAAAAGTGAGATGTTAAATTGTTTTCGTTATGCAAAGCTTAAAATACCAGCTTTATTCATTTCCAGCCAAACTAGTCAAGCATGAAGCTAAAGAAGTGCAATATGTAAAAGTTTCCATGACACCTGATCCTCGCGTTGAGTCCTGGCCACGTGACGAAGGAGCCTCGTTTGGATGTCCCCATGAGATTCAAATTAGCTTTACTCACAAAACACGTCCTGTCACACTCGACATGCATCTCAACAGACATCTACAACCCGACAGAATACCAATCTATATCGGAGATGATGAAGGGATTCATCGATGGAATCCGCAGCAAAATGTATTTTTACGTCCATTTTCCACTTACATAAATATTAACATGTCATGAATAGCTAAATACTTCATTACTGTTGTCATAATGCAAAACACAACTCCTGGTTAATGTTCTAAGTTCCAAATTAGTTTTCTTTAACAGAATTGTGTTTGATAGCAACTTTACAGATTGGGTAAATGGAAGCTATTTATGTCTTGTTGCTTTATTATATACTTTTATACACATAAAATTATCATTTTCAGAAATTCAAACACCCAACCTGCTTCTATCAAGATCCTTCATCGGAAGCAGTTTTCACTTTTGAGTACAAAGACTCAGAACTGTCCGTATCCGGATCATTTATCTCACAAGATGGAGCCTATGCTGTGGAATCACAAGATGTATCACGTGACGACAAACCTGATAACGATGTTTTTGTGCCCAATTCTGAAAATCTCCAGGACAATTACTTAATCATCTACAGAAGAAGTGAAGGTTCGATTATTTTGTATTGTATTCCTGCAAATTTAATTGTCATGTACGCACCCACCTTTGTAACGCAATAGATCTAATTGATGTCAACAATAGTTTATTCAATGTACAATGTTACATTATGTGAACTCTTATTTTTCTGTTGCACAATATAAGCTAAGTGTGTTGGGAATTCGGTAAAAATTTAAAAATTAAAAATGAAACGTTTATGTTTACTGTTACAGTGAACATCAATGACAAATCAGTTACTCTCGAGAAAAGCAAACGAACCAGAAGAGCTACACCAACACAATACTATGTAGAGATAGTAGGTGTCATTGACTACGCAGTGTACAAAAGGTAAATATCCTAAATACCCCGAGTGTTTTACTGAGTTGGGTGCAATGTGAAACAGTAAATATTGACTCGTTCCTTCCAACAGTCGCGAAAAGACATGAAACAAAAAGAGGTCCACTCAATGGGGAAATGTGTAGGTGTACAAAATAACTGTTATTACCGTCTATAATCCTTTCACTGTGTTGTATAAAATCTCAAGTAAACAGTTTAATACTTATATATGTGAAGCACATATATTTTTGTAATCGCACAGGTGGTTTGACTACAGTACGGCAGCCACTGATGCGGAAAAACAAACCGAAGCAATAGAGAACATCAGATACTATTATGCACACATTTTTAATGATGTATGTATCAGTTGTATACTTCCAGTGTTATTGGTCTTATTCAACCATTGCTCAGTTAGTTTCATTATGCCATGTTCTCACTGAATGTGTTCAAAAAAACCCTAAAAATAGGATTTTTTATGTTGTATCATGTTTAATGTAAAATACTGCTATTATTAATTTCCTGAATTTGTGAATATTGTTCTTCACACATCTTTAATCTTCCACAATTTAACTCTGTTTTTTGCATAAAAACATACCTTACTCTTCTACAGATTGATACCAGATACCAGTCAATAGTTTCGGATGTGATAGCTCTGTCCACAACCGTAGTGAGATATTACATCGCCACCGTAAGTGAAAGTTATATGCCAGATCCAAAGCTAAAAACGCATAGTAGAGGGGGATAATATCATAGGAAAACATAGAAGTTTTTTCCAGATTTGGAAAGTTAACAGTCACATTCTTTGACGCATTCCTTCCATCTATTTGATGCATAACCACTTTTATTATGGTATCAAAGTATATCTTTCTATCCTGTATACAATGAAAGTTTACTGTCCACACAATTTGTATGATTTATTTGCTATTTTAGACCACAGCAGCGGCACCGTTTTCTGAGGATAATGTCGATGCAAACGGAGATGTGTTATCGAACACACAGTTAAACGAATTCACTAGTTGGGTGAATAGCAACAAAGGCACGTTAGGCACTTACGATCACTACATGCTTTTCACGGGGTAAGAATTAAAATAAGAACCTGTTTTGAACGGCATCTTTTTGTACGGCAATTCTACCTTTTACGATAGTGTTGCTGTAAAATGAATCTTTAATATCCGTGTTTATTTTACCTGTTTTGTATGGCATATCTGCCTTTTACCGCAATTTAGTTATTAAATTAGGGTACCGCTCAAAACAGTTTCTACTGTACTGATAAATGTGTCCAGTTTATCAAACTTGTATCTCATAGCATATCACTTGTATTATCTTGCGGTTGTTGTTATTTAGCTTGTTATTAGCTTGATCCAGATAAATAACAAAAGCAATTGGTTTGCTTTAAACCGAGAAAAGATTGTACTTTATTTGTTGCAAACATTTGACAAAACATGTTGCTTGTTGGAAGTCTCAATCTAAAACTGAATTCAAATTGAAATCAGTTATAACAGCTTGGGTAAGCTTGCATCTGATTGGCTGATAGGTTAACAGCTGCTGTAGCCGCAGGTGTGTGTGCATGTACAATCCTGCTGCAGCAACAGTTACGGGGCTCAATCTGTTGCAAGCCCAGATGTATTACATCACTGATATCAGGTTAATCCAGTTAGAGTGAAATTTATTTTGTTACAAAACACATTTAATACTTTACAACATATGATCTCCCTGTATTTGTATTTGCATGAACAGTAGGGCGTAAAATTATCCTCAAATCCCCTTAATTCCATCTTTTGAAATGGATGACTATTAAAAAATACAACTCCGTAACTTCATTATGTCTGAAAGTTAACAGAACGTAACTTGTTTATTTGTTTAGATATGACATGTACTCACTTGATGATAGCAACACACGAAATTACAACGTTCTGGGCAAAGCACCGTTGGGAGGAGTCTGCGGGGGATCACCGACCTCTATTAACGAGGACAGTGGAGCGTACAGTACAGCTACGACGGCAACACACGAACTTGGACACAAGTAAGTTTCAAGGAACCATTATTACTCTTAGTTTAAAGTGTCACAGTCTAGGTTCAGTAACCTGAAAGTCAGCAAGCTATTTTCCGTGATATCAGCTCCTGAAATTCCTATCAATTTGGAAGCGTACAGAACAAAAGCATTTTACTCTGTACCTTTAGTTTGGTATTGTTCTAAAAGTGATAGAAATTTCATCCTCAATTTGAACACTTGTAATTCACAACAAAAATCTCGTCACTTATTTTTTCACCATTATCCACATGCATATGCTGCAAGAAGGGGAAAACTTTAAATCCAGCCACAATTTAGCATGTCATTGATAACAGGTGCAACCCGCAGTTACACCTACTTTAACATAACCTAAAACAATGCAATTTTCAGCAATGGCACATGTATCCATCAATGTGTAACCACACGAGAATCCTTTTCATTGCAGTCTTGGAGCCCAGCACGATGGAGATGAGGTAGTAGATGGCGTCCAGTGCTCAGGAGATGACCACTACGTGATGACGTCCACTTTCAGTACTAGCAGTGACAACTATCTGAACGTCTATCTGTTTTCGCAATGCTCCATAAATTACTTCATCAACAAAATCACGTCGCTGAACAGGTAGGTAGAATACTGTATATTTTCCAGCGAATGTTAATGTGTACTTGTTTTTATGCCTGTGAATGATACAAATAATCGTTTTAATTGTCACTGCAAGGCAAGACATAATTCTGCGTCCAAGCTAATCTAAAACCTTCGTAAGGTAGATTCTCTTTTGGTACATTTGTATTGTTGAGCAAATTAATGTCCTAAGTATGTGTGTTAGGAATTTCAAGTGTTGAAGTTTTACTTCTTTACTAAACTGTACACTTAGTCTAATTATTGAAAACGAAACATTTTTGTTGTTCTGTAGTCAAAACAACAACTGCTTGACCAATGTTCCAACGTTGTATGACGCAACCGAATACACAACGTCACTTGATACGCTTCCTGGACAAAGATTCAGTTTGAATGATCTGTGTGCGCAGCAGAATGGAGACGGATCTGTGTACTGTGGGGTACGTTTCAATTAATGTAATTAACCAGGCTATTCATTTCGGTTCTACATCGTTTCGTGCAATTTTAACATGTCACGATGCCTTTAAAAAGCAGTTGGCAGTGTAAAAAATGTCTAGTGTGCATTCAGTTTATGATGAGCCTTGATGCACTCAGGCAGAAAGGGTCCAACAAAAACAATTTTCTTGCAAGTGACCTTTCAAGAGAAGTTCAGCTGTAAATATTTAAAGTTTCATTCAATAATATCTCGGCTTGGTTGTTTTGTAGGGCACTGGAGACGTAGGTGGCGTGTGTTTAGGTTTAACCTGCACGGATCCCGCGACGGGAACCTGTGGTAACAGCGGCTCGGCAGTGGATGGAACGCACTGTGGTGATCACAAGGTAAGATTAAAAGTTCAGTCGAAGCCTAAAATGCTGCCTCGTGCAAGTCCAGATAGATGAATCATGGAATCAAAGAAATCCGGCACATAAAATTTTGCACCAATATCAAACTTGTATGAGATTTACCCATCAAATGATTAAGAGTTTTCGAGACAGTGACTTTGTTTTTTTCTCCTAGACTAATGTTCTCTGGGCATCTGATAAGGTATGGGCGGCATGCTCCACGAAACAACGCTTAAGATAACTTAAGTTCTTTTTGGTTTGCAGTGGTGTTATCAGGGACAATGTGTGAACAATGCAAACGCACCTGCACTGACGGATTGTCAGTACGGAGAGTACGGAGGCATCATCAATTTGGGAGGTGTACAGCACACTTGTTCATCATGGATAACTTCAGGAACGTTATGCTACGAAGAGTCCAGGAGAAGTCTGTGTTGTGAAACATGCAGTACATTTTTCAACGTAAGTCTTTGATAAATTTTCATCCAAATTATTAAACATAGCTGCAATGCCACCAGTTACATTTTAGCCCATTGAAGCACATTCGAGCACTTAGAAATACAGCTTTCAAATTGTATGTGCCAAAAGTAATTATAAAATACTTCTTAATTTCTATTTTTACCATAGGCTGATAATATGGGATGTGAATATGGAAACAAATACACCTCCATCAATGTCGGCGGCCAGTTATTAAGCTGTGATGAATGGCTGCAGCCCGCACCTTACAACTGTTACTCAGAATTTAACAGAGACAATTGCTGTGGAACATGTGCTACACTCTATAACGCAACAAATACAGGTACATACAATAATGAAATGTTCAATCTTTTTTTCTAAGATTTTCAGAGCAGCAAGTGCTACCATTTAAAGAACAAATGCCTTTCGCTCCGTGTTTAAAGGAAACAATGCACGAGGCGAATTTCTACTGTCGCCAAAATATATTCCTCACTGGTATACTAGTGGTTGAAGCCAGCTGCCTTTTTATAGCGTAATGAAACGACAGTTGTAGCTAAAGAGTAGGCTTAACGTAAGTTGATAAATATGTTGCAGGATGTGAATACGGTGACGGGGATAGTTGGTGTTCGACACTTGACAGAATTGATTGTTACCTCAATGACGGAACGTGTTGTGCCACGTGTGCATCCAAGGAATTTAATTCTGGAATTGAAGGTAAGTGCATAGTAATAGACGCGTGAGATCCGAAATACCAACCTGTCTGAATTTATCACCGAAAAGTACTAAACGGGACGAAATCCGTGATCAAATTTTGTTCCATAATTCAACGCGTCACCGAAAAGTAAGTGCTGTTTAAACGATACATTAAGCAAGAACCGAAGATTTCTGGTCCTTTTTTAAAATAGCAGAACAAAAAGTAAAATTATTCAAGAATCATTGTCATAAAAGTGGACTAAACTTGTTCAGATCGGTTTAATCTGCACTGTGTTTAGGGTGTGAGTATGGGGACAGAGCCACAGGATGTTCAACTGCCATTGGGAACAGTCACGACTGTTATGTCAATGGAGCTCTATGCTGCGAAACTTGTCAACCGTATGAAACTGGCGATCCCGGTAAGCTTACAATCACGTATGGATTCTTTGTACAGTATTACCAAGGTTGATATAATAAGCACAGTGTGAGGTTACATTAACACCGTCATTACATGTTAAGTACATTACATTTTAAGTTCCATAGCACATATTTAACTCATCCATATTACTCGGGATGAGGATTAACATGGTAATAGGAAAAATAGAATAGTAATAATGATATTGTTGTGCGTGACAATAGAATGAATGAAATTCTTTGCCATAACGATAGAAATGTTTGAAATCCAATTCTTCACACATATATACAGTGAGTGTACTGTTACTATGTTGCAATGCAAAATATTTGAAATAATTACCGTTAGGAGTTGGCTTTCAAGAGTGGATAAGGTTTGATTGAATCATGCGCATATGATAATCAGGGGATATATGACTAACGCTTTCATAGTACATAATCATAAATGATGACTGTGTGGTAAATGGCTGTAGTATT
Source organism: Haplosyllis anthogorgicola (assembly GCA_038406195.1). Classification (NCBI taxonomy): domain Eukaryota; kingdom Metazoa; phylum Annelida; class Polychaeta; order Phyllodocida; family Syllidae; genus Haplosyllis; species Haplosyllis anthogorgicola. Next base: position 10,369 of record JBCAUI010284411.1, read on the forward strand.
GTTCACTGCACGTGTGTTATTTATGGTGTGGTAAGGATTGTTTTAACACATTGTTTTGCACAGTATGTAAGTACGGACCAGAGCCCAGTTGGTGTTCGACTAATATCATGAGCAGTTTCAACTGTTACTCGTGGGGAGATTCCTGTTGTTCGTCATGCCTTCAGTTTGCAACGGGCAATCCAGGTGTAGTAATCCCAAAATAACAGCCTAACTATAATCCTTTATAATAATCCATAGGATTAATCATAAGGTTTAAGTGATCAATAGTAGTTTTTTAAGATTTTTATTTTCATTATCTAATTATAATGTTAATAATTATAATGATTTAAATTACATGTTTGCACTTTGAAGTGGAAATCAAAAGTAATTCTAAAGGTTGTTGTTTTTAAGCATTGTTGTTTGTTTTTGTGATTTAAAAGTACAAATAGTAGTTTAATGTCTCTGCGTCCTTCAGATTGTCCATACGGAGACGAACACTCCTATTGTGCTACCATAGATCTGTCAGAATGTTCTAATCCCGCAAACTCCGGATGCTGTCAACGATGTGCTCCTGCTGGTAAGCTTGTGTTGAGTTTATGTAAATAATGTAAACAGGATATCCTCTAAATGGTTGCTTGCTGGTCCCAGAAAAAAGACTCCGACGGTTGCAACCTATCACTTTTAAATAAAATGTATGTTAGTCAGTTTAAATTAAATGTGTAACAATGAATTTTTGGAAAAATATGGTTGAAATGCAGATATTTTTACATCAATATGAGTTCACACAGATATTATGTTATTGAATCTAACGAGTTCAGTAATATTTCTATGTGCAATTTAACACAGAATGCTTGGCCGGTGAGTACCTGGACACGGACGGGCAGACGTGCCTGCCCTGCGGAGAGAACACGTACAGTGCGGCAGGAGACAACACCTGCACGGACTGTGCCACCGGCTTCACGACGTTAGGCGCAACCGGGGCTTCAACTTGTGGTACGTTTTGTCCATTCAAAGGCATTCTAAGTATTGACCTCATTTCTTTTAAGTATAAAGATGCCATAGAACAAGTTTATTAGTCTTTAGTCGACTACAGCAAACCGTTCATAAAAATCAGTGTATTCACATCAGATTATCGCTGAGTTACGTGAGAAAGTCCTTTTACAAAATATTGAAAACTTTACGTGCTTTCCGTCAATCTTTCATATTTTTAGAAAAAAGTTCTTCCACTTAATAGAAAACTTGAGAGAAAAGAATTCAATTAAGAACATACAATACAGACCTTCCATTTACCTTCCCTCTTCAGTTTGTCCAACCGGATCTTTCATTAACGATGCTAATAGCGGCAACTGTGACTTGTGTGCCGAGAACACGTACAGTACCACGGTGGATTCAAGCAGCTGTTTGTCCTGTCCATCCAGAACAAACACCAATGGACAAACCGGATCTACGGCATGCAGTAAGTATATGCAGCATATAAAACACCAGAGATCTTGTCAAACATCCCGATCTTTTTTGTTCAAATTTAGCGACAAATACACAGAAATCAACGTTTACTACATTTTTATGTCAACTTTCCTGGTTAAAATTCACTCTTACAAAGTTAAACTTAAGTGAAAATAGATTCGGGTGCAGTTCACGAACGACATTTTGGAAACAAAGAAATTTATGCTTGCAAAATATCAAAATTAAAAAAATATATATCAATATTCAAGATAGATGTAATCATGTTGTGTTGTCTTGCAGTTTGCCCTGTCGGATCCTTCCTGAATGGGGATAATGCAGGAGCCTGTGAGTTGTGTCCGGCGGGAACGTTCGGTACGAGTACTGACGCGTCTTCCTGCACCAACTGTCCGGACGGGGAAACCACGCAGGGTCAGAACGGACAAACGGCCCTCAGCTCTTGTGGTAAGTCTAAGTGATTATTTTGGTTGTACCTTTTCGAACTCTAGATGTTTGATCGTAACATGTCACAGACGGGTAATAAATTTTAAAAAAAAATGAATTAATAAATTTACTCAATTATTCTTAAAATAATATACCTGTATCATTGATATCAATGAATGAATACATCACACGAAAATCACATCAGTATTGTGTGCATTTTTCAGTGTGCCCTGCTGGATCCTATCTGAACAATGGAGTATGCACGTTGTGTGGAGAGGACACATTCAGCACACAGATAGACGCCGGTTCCTGTTCTGACTGTCCAACAGGAACTAACACTCAAGGAGCGCAGGGTGCAACGTCAGAGAACCTCTGTGGTAAGGCTTCTTGAATCAAAGGTGACTCTGAGGATGACGGTACGCAAGTGAGCACGGATGCAAATCCACCCTGGGCAGAGTCACCCTAAGTCTGATGCAAAGACTGTGACAATGAGGCCATAAAGTGGACCTAGATCTATAAAGTTAAAAAAGGTCTTCTGAACAATTCTGAAATATTGTACGCTCTGAATGGTGTAAGTGTGTCAGAGAAGATGCATCTTATTGTCTTCAAGTCTTTTTAAACAAGTTTACCGACTAAAACTATTGTTTGTAACTACTGATCGATCGATATTACAATTCTATTTTGCCTTGTAGTTTGCCCAAGTGGTTCTTACCTGAACGGTGACAATGCAGGTGCTTGCGAGCTTTGTCCTGCCGATACATACAGTTCTGGTAGCAATGCAAACAGTTGTTCTGACTGTCCATCTGGAACCAACACTCAAGGGCAGGATGGTCAAATCTCAGATAGTGCTTGTGGTAATTAGTTTTTCTTATTTCTTGCAATGTCGGACAATTCTGCACAAGAAATATGTTTTTGAAAACCAAATAAATTTGCACAATAACATGTGACATTTTTGTTTCTTAAGTTTGCCCAAGTGGGTGGTTCCTCAACTCGAACAGTGGCGGCGCCTGTGAGGAGTGTCCAGCCAACAAATACAGTACTGGTACAAACTCCAACAGCTGCACGGACTGTCCATCAGGAACCAGTACACAAGGACTGACGGGACAAACAGATCAATCCGCGTGCAGTGAGTTGAATTAAATTGGATTGATTTATTTGAGTGTTGTAAACATTTGGGGTTTTCAATCGTACATATCAAGTTAATAAAAATATTACATTTATTTCAATTTGTACATTTTGAAGATTCAGTCGATTCTTTGATAATTGTAATGTACAAAATCTAAATAAATCTGAATAACACGAGGTCAAATTATATTTCAGTTTGTCCAACTGGATCATTCCTCAACTCAAACAACGCCAACGCCTGTGAAGCCTGTCCTGCTGACAAATACGGTTCTGGTACCAATGCAAACAGCTGCACCGACTGTCCATCTGGAACAAATACACAAGGATTGACTGGGCGAACACCAGAAAGTGCTTGTGGTCAGTTATTTAACTTTTTTATTTTTTTACAACACAAATTGTTTTGTTTAAATAAATATGTTTTTGTTTGAATAAATTATTTGTGATGATGATGCTTTTTTCATTTTGTCTTCAAGTTAATAATTCACGCAAAATAGCCTATCTCCTCTGAACAGGATGGCCATTCTGTTAATTGCCTGGACAAGTTATTTGTTACAAATCCTTATTGTTTAATCATCTTTATCTGTACAAATGTATCGCCTTGCCTTGTCCTGCAATTTAACGAATGAAGTATATTTACCTTGCAGTTTGTCCAAGTGGATCCTACATCAACGCAAATAACAACGACGCATGTGAAGCTTGTCCTGCCGACAAATACGGTTCTGGTACCAATGCAAACAGCTGCACAGACTGTCCATCTGGTACAAACACACAAGGGCAAACTGGCAGCACATCACAGGACACATGTGGTATGACAATTAATTTTTCTGACTAGAAAAATGCGACGAAAGTCTACTATATATAAAGATTATGGTTTAAGGTTTTAACGTGATATTGATTGTCAATCGTGATAATGAGTTCTGCAGTATCTGAAATAAAAAGTGTTTAATAGTTTGTACAGTAACTATCAGAGAGCAAAAGTTATATTACCTCTCACAAATACTGAAGCAATATTATCTTTCACTCTTTAATTCCTAAATTAATGTTTTCTGTAGTTTGCCCTGCTGGATATTTTATAAGCTCGGAAAATGGCAATGTGTGTGAGATCTGTCCAGTGAACACATTCAGCTCTGGAACAAACGCCAACAGTTGTTCTGATTGTCCATCTGGAACAAATACTCAACAACAGGCTGGCCAAACATCGGAAGATGCTTGTGGTAAATGACTTCATTCTAAATTTGATCTAAACTGTTCAAAGACGTGATCAAAATCAGTGATGCCTGTGTCAGTGATATTGTACGCATAATGTTATACATTGTAGTTTGCCCAAGTGGATCCTTCTTCAACCCAGACAACGCTGATGCCTGTGAACTGTGTCCCGAAAATACTTACAATTCCGGAACCGATTCTACGTCATGCAATAACTGTCCATCTGGAACCAACACTCAAGGCAATGCGGGCCAAACATCAGATGCTGCTTGTGGTAGGTTTACACTAAATGGAACAGTTACTTAACAAGTATATATAACAGAAAATTCTGAAGGGGAGGAACTTGCCTGACAATAAATAACATTGTTGTATATAAATTACGATCACGTTCATGTTGAACTGCTGAAAAGTTTAATATTAACGTCTACCTTGTAGTTTGTCCAAGTGGATCTTATTACAACGCTGACAACAGCGACGAATGTGAAGCCTGTCCTGTCGATACGTATAGTTCTGGCACCAATGCAAACAGCTGCACCGACTGTCCATCTGGTACAAACACACAAGGACAGACTGGTCAGACCCTGCAGAGTGCGTGTGGTAAGTTTCTTTTCAATTTTATTTACACAGCTAATATTTACAATTTTAATTGTTTAAAAACTATTTTGTATATCCTGCTAAAATAACTGATAAATGTTATATTTCTAGTTTGTCCTATCGGATCTTATTTCAACGCAAACAACAACAACGCCTGTGAATTTTGTCCTGCTGATACGTATAGTACTGGTACTAATGCAAATAGCTGCACCGACTGTCCATCTGGTACAAACACACAAGGACAGACCGGACAAACCTCTGAAAATGCTTGCGGTAAAGCCACATTTTTGTATGAGTAACAAGAGTTTATCTTTATTGAATTAAGTAAGAACTTTTTGACCAAGCTATTTATTGTATTCATACTGTCTTTAATTTTGTTTCTCAGATTGTCCTGCCGGATCTTTTATAAATGGAAACAATAATGGCGCCTGTGAAGTCTGTCCTCTGAATTCGTTCAGTACGAGTCTAAATTCCGGTGCATGCGAGGACTGCCCGTCCGGAAAAACTACTGAAGGTCAAACCGGACAAACAAGTTCATCTGCCTGCGGTTAGTGCATAAAGTTTGCTTAGTATAACATTTAAAGGGCATAAGCATGTTCTTTCTTTGTATTGAAATATTATTTCTCCAAAATATTATTTCTCTGCAAGAATACTTAGAATGAACTCTACATTGCTAATTTTGAACTGTGTACACTTTCGTTTGTAGTTGAATCCATGGGCCTAATCCATTCATTCAGTTATTACAGAATCTTTTGTTGCTTAAGGAAGTAAATTTCCTTTGTGTAAACTCCCGCATACTTATGAGATATTCTACTCTCTGCAGTTTGTCCCATTGGCTCATACTTAAATGGAAACAACAACGACGCTTGCGAAGTGTGTCCGGAGAACACCTACAGCACAGAAATCAACTCCAACTCGTGTATAGATTGCCCATCTGGAACCAACGGCCAAGAAAATACTTGTGGTAAGGAGGTCTACTCTGTGCAGAGAATCTCGTAAAACTGGTTTAATTTAATCAAGCTTTTAACTTTGAACTGGTTCCGTCAGATTAGCCGCGGTATATTTTGCAGTTTGCGCCATTGGGTCCTTCCTGAACGAAAATAACGGCGGAGCTTGTGAAGCGTGCGCCCAAGACACGTACAGTACAACGACGAATTCAAACTCCTGTACAGACTGTCCATCTGGAACAACCACAGGTGGTGCAACTGGTCAGACATCACTGGATTCATGTGGTACGAGTTTCTACATTTCAGAATCTATACTTAAAGTCAGCCACGTTAAAAACCGTTTCTATGGCTACCGATACTTATTAAATGTGGCATTATGATTGCAGTTTGTCCAATTGGTTCATTCCTCGATTCAAACAATGGTGCCGCTTGTGAGCAATGTCCCGCTGACACCGTCAGTACTGAAACAAACTCCAACTCCTGTATTGATTGTCCATCCGGCAAAACCACCCAACAATTGACTGGCCAAAGTACCTGTGGTAAGATTTAAAATTCAGTATATATTATACACAGTTTTCTGCAATTGAATATATATGGTATCTGAAATCTTCTCGGTCAATGATATAAATTTAACTTTTTCCCAAACTTACAGTTTGCCCAAGTGGATCTTACCTGAATTCAAACAACAATGATAAATGTGAATCTTGCCCAGTGAACACATACAGCACAGGAACTGATTCCAGTTCTTGTACCGACTGTCCTACAGGTACAAATACTCAGGGACTAAATGGCCGGAATTTACTCAGTGCCTGTGGTACGTATTTCACAGTCAGTTTAAGTTCCATTGTTTTAGAATCCAGTGTTTGTCACCAATATCTAGGCTTCAGTATATTCTCGAGTAAATGACTGCAGAAAGCTATCGTGCATGTGTAAAGAGAGAAAGGTCAATGAAATTGTCATTTTCTTTTAACATTGTTGCGTCAACATTTTTTTCAGTTTGTCCAAGTGGATCCTTTTACAATCCTGACAATGGAAACAATTGCGATACATGTCCAGTGGACACTTACAACTCTGGAACAGATGCAAGTAGCTGCACATCCTGTCCATCTGGAACCACTACTCAGGGCCTTACAGGACGGACTGAAGAGTCTGCATGTGGTAATTGCTATTTGCATCAAAATTATCTCTGCGTGCTTTAGGTACATCTATTTGCCATATACGGAACGTCTTCCTAGTGCTGTAATTTTATTTATTTATTCATATTTTAGTTTGCCCAAGTGGGTCTTACTTAAACCCCGACAACGCCGATACCTGTGAAGCGTGTCCTGAGGACACTTACAATTCCGGGACTGATTCTACATCCTGCGATAACTGTCCAACTGGAACAAACACTCAAGGGCTGACTGGTCAGAAATTACAGAGCTCCTGTGGTAAGAATATTGTACAATTTCAATTTGGATTTAGATAACCCAGTAAGGCACGTTGTTACTGCCGATCTAGCTTTGTTCTTACACAATATAGTTTTGATTATTGTTTCTCAGTTTGCCCAGCTGGCTCCTTCTTCAATGCGAGCAACAATGGGGATTGTGAAGTCTGTCCTGCTGACAAGTACAGTCCAGAAACAAATGCAAACAGCTGCACAGACTGTCCGTCTGGAACAACTACTCAGGGACAGGCGGGACTGTCATCCCCAGCTGCATGTGGTACGAACCGACATTTTAACTACTCTGAACATCATAATAAGAAAGATGATAGCTAATTCAACACAAAATTTTAAACATAATTCTTGTTTAGAAATATAATGCTGTTGGTATCATTTGTAGTTTGTCCAGCTGGCTTCTTCCTGAATGCTGATAATGAAAACGCTTGCGAGATGTGTCCAGTTAACACTTTCAGCTCTGGAACAAATGCTAATAGTTGTTCAGATTGTCCATCGGGAACAAATACTCAACAACAAACTGGTCAAACATCGGAAGATGCATGTGGTATGTAGTATTATTTTTCCATGTATTTTGAGAAAAAAGTTCAATAATTTGTTCTTCTTTGTAATATGAAAGTTTTCATTTTATCATTGACCTCAATTAATCTTTCAGTCTGTCCGACTGGATCTTACCTAAACTCTGATAACGGAGGAGCGTGTGATTTGTGTCCAGCCGGCACATATGGCACTGATACCAATGCAAATAGCTGTGCAGATTGTCCATCTGGTACAAACACTCAGGAACAACTTGGACAAACATCTGAAAGTTCATGTGGTATGTGAACGTATACTTTACATTCTTAGATACATTCTCTTTTTTAATTTTTGAAATACACAAAATATAAAATCAACTCTAAGATATTGAAACCAATTTGGCATTTTTTAGTTTGTCCAAGTGGATCCTTCCTGAACTCGAACAACAATGATGCATGTGAATTGTGCTCAGCTGATACATATGGATCTGGAACAAATGCTCGTAGTTGCACAGATTGTCCATCTGGAACGACTACCGAACAACGGACTGGCCAGACGTCACGCAGTGCTTGTGGTAAATATTAATTTATAAATACCTGTTGTCCCGTGACATTGCAATATGAATAATACATTATGAATGCAGTCATCCTTTTTTGGGGGTCCGTAAGCTTACAGACATTGATCTCTCTGGTGTTCGTTACATTGATGAATGCATCATCTGACAAGCCATAAATTTTGTATTATAGTAAAGGAGGGACGATTAATTTGTTCTTATGGAAATTCTAGTGAAGAATAGATTTCATTTTGATTAGCTGAACTGAAATATATTTCTGCTTACAACCATTAGGAAACTGTCTTAGTAAAACATAATTTTTTCCACAGTTTGTCCAAGTGGATCATATCTGAACGCCGAGAATGCAAACGCATGTGAAGCTTGTCCTGCTGACAAATTCGGTTCTGGTACCAATGCAAACAGCTGCACGGACTGTCCATCTGGTACAAATACACAAGGACAGACTGGACAAACATCTGAAAATGCTTGTGGTATGTAACAATTATAAACTGTATGTTTCCCAGAAAATTATTGTTTTGAAATGTTTTTTCCTGATGTACATTCCTTTTCTTTGAAATCAATTTTGTATCTACAAATACCCGTTACAGTTTGTCCTGGAGGATCTTACCTAAATGCCAACAAGGGGAACGCTTGTGAATTGTGCCCTGTCAACACACACGGGTCAGTTACAAACGTAGATAGCTGTGACAACTGTCCATCTGGAACCACAACTCAGGGTCAGCTTGGTCAAACATCCGCTGATGCATGCGGTAATTGTTTATGCAATTGCTTTACCTATCTGTAAAATTCAGCAACATTTATATGTAAGCAGTAAACCTCAACGTTGTGCAATTGACGCTAATGAAATAACAGCATGAATTTTTGCTGTTTCCAAATTGGCAAAGTATTCTTTATCAGAGTTTTGGATTGAACGTACTTATATCTAACGAGACGTGAGAAAGCATAATTGTATTTTCAACGGTTAGTCTTTTAGTGCGATTTTTACATCTATGTTTTTACACATTTTTAGTTTGTCCCAGTGGATCCTTTTACAATAGTGCTAATAATGGAGAGTGTGAACTGTGTCCTGTTGACAAATACAGTGCGGACATCAACTCCGGAAATTGCACTGATTGTCCTTCTGGAACGAATACTCAACAACTGAATGGCCAAAATTCGCCTACTGCTTGTGGTGAGTTCGATAAAATCAAAACAATATTCAACATCATGACATGTACGAGAATATAGCATCCTTAAAGCGGGACATATTTATGCTGTATTCAGACTAAGTGTAGATATTTAACTGCCATTTCTAAAATTGCAGTCTGTCCAAGTGGATCATATCTCAATGCAAATAAGGGGGATGCTTGCGAATTGTGTCCAGTTGACACATATAACTCCGGAACAAATGCTGCAAGCTGCACATCCTGTCCATCCGGAATGGATACTCAACAGCAGACTGGCCAAATATCTGAAGATTCCTGTGGTGAGCAGTAAAAAATTTAACATGTTTGTCCGTCCATGTTTTATTTATTTGAAAGCAAGTGCTTGAAAGTGACGAAGTTTCCGTGTATTTCCACTTTTCGGAAGTATTCCTAACGCGAGCTTAGTCCATTGGAATAAAGACAGACAATCCCTTACACACAACTATTTATTTTTACAAGACTACCAGAGATATCAGTGTGATCTCTTCAGCTGCTGGTAACTCACTGAGAGATGTACAGGGTTTAGCAGCTGGAATGCTGGAGGCACTATCATGAATATTCATTCACTAATTAAGTAGCTGCTGCACAGGGAGCATGCGTGCGTGTTCCAAACGTTTCTTTGTTGCGGTGGAAGATTTACCGAAGTTGGAAATAATTAAATCAAGTTAATATTACAACAGAAAGTTCGTTGTATTAAAGCGTGTATTTTTGTATCTAGTTTGCAGTGCGGGATCCTTTACAAACGGTGATGTCTGCGAGAAATGTCCAATTAACACCTTCAGCACAGGTTTAAATTCAGACCTGTGTGAGAACTGCCCCATGGGAACAAATACCCAGGGACAAATTGGACTTACATCAAAGTGGGCTTGTGGTAAGCTTAACCTAAATTATTTTGACATATTAAAAAATAGGTAAATGAAATAAAATTGTATAAAGATGAGACGGGGCATTGATGTACCTTTAGTCACAAAAAGCAGCTCGAAAAGTTCAAAAGCAAAGATACCTAAACTGTGTCTACTTATTTAAAATAATTATTCCAGTTCAATCGAAAACAGTAATCATGTATTTTCCTTGTAGTGTGTCCTGTTGGGTCCTTTTTAAACGCAAATAATAACGCTGCCTGTGAACTGTGTCCGGCCAATACATACAGCACCGAGATCAACTCTTTCGAGTGCACGAACTGTACACTAAACAGTGCGAATATCCAGAGCGAATGCGGTAAGAGGGTTTATTAAAAGTTCGGAAACAACATCCCACAAAAACCTGACTCATTGCAGTTACTGATTATTAATATTAATAATATTGAGTAAAAATAAATCTTTTGCTTTAAATAGAATTAGAAAATAATTCAAATACTATAAAATTCTTTAGTTTTGCCCTCTTTTTTCCAGTTTGTCCAATTGGTTCCTTTATTAACGCGGAAAATGGTAACGCGTGCGAAATGTGTGAAGTTGATACTTACACTACTGCGGCAAACTCCGATTCCTGCACAAAGTGTCCAAATGGCACAACTACTCGTGGAGAAACTGGCCGCACTTCCAAAGATGCCTGTGGTTCGTATTGTTGTTAATTGGATGGAACAACCAGTTGTTTAAAGCTTAAAGTTAGTGATAAACATAAATTATGACATTTTGCACATTTAAGGTTAATATTTTGCTTTCTTAAATTATTGCAGTTTGTCCCATTGGTTCATTCCTAAACTCAAACAATGATGGCGCCTGTGAGAAATGTCCCGTTGATACTGTCAGCACAGAAACTAATTCCATCTCCTGCACTGATTGTTCATCTGGTTTAACCACCCAACAATTGACTGGTCAACACACTTGTGGTAAGAAAATAAGGAAACTCTGTACGAAAGTTAATGTTTAAAATTTTTTAACCTTGCCAGAATATGTAGCATCAAATAAGTATTGAATAGGCCTGGATATGAAATAAAGGGTGTACAAGAATAAATAAAAATTGTTCTGTTGCAGTTTGTCCAAGCGGATCCTTCATGAACGTTTTGAACAATGAGACGTGTGAAGTTTGTCCTCCAGACACCTTCAGTGTTGGACCAAATGCCGCATCCTGCATCAGTTGTCCATCTGGAACAAGTTCCCATGGGCAATCTGGACAGACTTCACAAGGCAATTGCAGTGAGTATTTTTTTCGAACAATTTAGTAGATGCTTCATTCTTCATCTGTCTCTGTGCTGATAAGGAGAACAATACTTTTCTAGACGAACGTCTCCGTTCTTTCATTTAGTTTGTCCAAGCGGTAAGTTCCTAAACGCCGACAATGCAGGTGCTTGTGATGAGTGCCCCGTCGACACATTTAGCTCTAGTAACAACTCGGATTCTTGCTCGCAGTGTCCGTCTGGAACAACCACTGAGAATAAGCTTGGTCAGACGTCAGGAAATGCTTGTGGTAACTATTGTGCTCTGTATTTTAAGACATCTAGAGAACTGCCATTCTTCGCTTAAAAACGCTTTGCTGCTTTTATATCTATTTTGGGAAATATGTTATGTAAACTTGGAAGTAGATTCAAGGTATAGGAGACAATTCTCTTGGCAATAACGTGCATCGAATTAGTTTATTAAGAAACCTTTTGCAGACATTGTTTTTCACGTTTGATTTGTAACATTGTAGTTTGTCCAAGTGGCTTTTATCTCAACTCAAACAACAGTAACGCATGCGAAGAATGTCCTGCTGACAAATATAACATTGGACCAAATGCAAACAGCTGCACAGACTGTCCATCTGGGACAAATACTCAAGGAGTAACTGGTCAAGCAACACAAGACGCATGCAGTATGTTATTAATGTTTCAACATTACTTGTATTTCAAGTTATATCGAAATATTCTATCTCTCTTAAGTTAAAATGTACCTAACCCGTGTCACAGAACATAACGAATGATTTTAACATTTTCTACAGTTTGTCCAAGTGGATATTATTATAATGCCAACAACCAAAATGCCTGTGAGATGTGCCCAGTGGACAAATTCAACAATGACACCAACGCCAATCGCTGCATGGACTGTCCATCTGGAACAAGTACCCTAGAACTTAGAGGACAGAAATCTGAACTTTCTTGTGGTAAATATGTTTTCTCTATCACCTACATCTTCGTTTATTTAAATGAATAAGCATTGCTAAAAGTACAAAATTATTGACTATCTGTCCATAGTAATGGTTTCCATTTAGTTTGGGTTGTGACTTTGTATCCGTCTTTCAAATCGGATTTTATGTTCGTTGCCTTGCTTATTTTAGTTTGTCCAGCTGGTTCCTTCTTAAACTATGATAATAACATGGATTGTGAAGTCTGTCCCGCTGACAAGTACAGTCCAGGAACAAATGCAAACAGCTGCACAGACTGTCCGTCTGGAACAACAACGCAAGGAGAGGATGGTCAGACTTCCAGGGATGCATGTGGTAAGTTGAGGCGGTAAGGCATTAGCATGTGGTTACATAATAAATTAATTCGTTTTATGATGCACAGCTTCACCAGTTGACTAAGTTCTCTTTTGTAATTAAGATATCTTGTTCTTCCTAGTTTGTCCAAGCGGGTCTCATTACAACTCTGAGAACGGAAATGCCTGTGAGACTTGCCCAGCTGATACCTACAGCTCTGGTGTTGATTCTAACATCTGCACAGACTGTCCTTCTGGAACAAACACAGCACAACAGACTGGTCGAACAACAAAAGATGCATGTGGTAAGTTTAAGTTCACATCCAGTTCATGTCTCGTCAGGCTTTAAAGTCATGATATCAATCACTTTTATGGGAATTCAAATGTTAAAATAACTTTTCTGTAACTGTGGTAGATTGCTTCTTAACCTTGAGCTTTAGATAACCATTTTTGTTAATAAAAAGTGAAACACTAATTTTTTGGTTACATCTTCCTTTTGTAGTGTGTCCTTCTGGTTCCTTCTTAAACTCCAACAACAATGGCACGTGCGTGATGTGTCCGGTTGACACCTTCAGCGCTGGCTTTAATGCCAACAGTTGTACACTATGTCCATCTGGAACAAATACTCAAGGGCAGGCTGGGAAAACGTCAGAAAGTGCCTGCAGTAAGTTCCATGAATTTTCCAAAAATATTTCAGATTGCCATTTTATTGTCACTATTGAATAAAGTGACATACTCAGTGAGATGAATATGCTGAATAGCAATTGCCTTTATTTATTTATCAGTTTGTCCAAGTGGGTCTTATTACAACGCTGACAACAACGATGCCTGTGAAGCTTGTCCTGTCGACAAATACGGTTCTGGTACCAATGCAAACAGTTGCACAGAATGTCCATCTGGTACAAATACACAAGGACAGACTGGGCAGACTTCACAGGACGCATGTGGTAAGCTTAATGTACAATAACGATTAATACTTGTACACTTTTCGCAATGATGAAAGTTTAAAGTTTTTAGTCTGACCTGTTACTGAAAAGTTTTTTCCCCTTCAGTTTGTCCAATTGGATCCTTTGTCGATTCTGACAACAATGATGCATGTGAGTTGTGTCCAGTAAACTCTTACGGAGCCAACAATAACTCCAACATGTGTGAGGATTGTCCATTGGGAACCACCACCAAGGGTCAAACTGGAAGAACGTCCCTAGCCGCTTGTGGTAAGCCGAAAGATGTTGTAAACATGGCTTAGGTGTCAAAGTTTCCAAGCAAGAAGTAAACGTTTCTGGGGCAAAGGTGTCCGCAAAAATGTTTTAACGCCAATTGAAACATTATTAACCTTTTGCTTCATGAAGCTAAATGCATACATGTATGTTGTGTTTTATTTCAGTTTGTCCCATTGGGTCATACCTGAACGCAAGCAACAATAACGCCTGTGAAACGTGTCCAGAGAAAACATACAGCATGGCAGTCAACTCCAATGAGTGTATCAACTGTTCTGCAGAAAACAACCAGAACTTCTGTGGTAAGAACAAAACAATTAATTTGGGATGAAGTGCATTCGAGAATTTACCTGTGATACATATCTGATTATTTTACTGATTTTACTTCTAATGATCTAGCCTGGATCTATGCAGAGATACACACATTCGCTCAAATTATCCTTGATATCTTTCAGCTTGTCCTGCTGGATCTTTTATAAACGCAAACAATGGTGGCGCCTGTGAGACATGTCCCGCAGACACGTTTAGTACAGAGGCAGATTCTACAGAATGCACAGGTTGTCCATCTGGAACAACTACACAAGAACAGACTGGCCAGACTCTGCAGAGTGCGTGTGGTAAGTTGGATGCATTGTTACATACAAATAAACGTATTGTAAGTCACTTGACTCTTAAACGTCCTTTTTTTTAAAACATGAATACATAACACAAAAAGATGAACATGTATGAACAATTTTCACACAAAGTTGTAACACTTATTCTTGCAGTTGCAGACACGACCACGTCCACTGCTGCCACAACTGCCACAACTACGACTGAGGTCAGTATAATTGATTAAATTTGGAGTGCATTCAGAGAGTGAAAATTTAATATAAAATTGTTGTAAAGTATAGATTGGGGCGAAAGCACAAAAAATAAACACAGTCTTTACAATGTTAAGTATGATCAAAATATTTTAAATATTGTCTCACGCCTATCTCACAAACAAAAAAATTCTTCCAGGCTGTTGGCGTGTGGTCGGACTGGGGAGACTGGAGTACGTGTAGTAAGGAATGTGACAATGGTTTTCAAGAAAGAAGCAGAAACTGCACCACGCCCAATGCTCCCTGTGTCGGAGACGCTACTGAGGAAAGAATATGTAACACCGATAAATGTCCTGGTAAGAAACGACTGTAATCACCACTATTTTGTTCTGAGTGTGTATTTCAAAATTCAATTTCATGTTTATGTAGCTGTAGGAATTATATTTTCTTTCTCCATTGCAATTAAAGTGCACCAAACGAAATTCACCTGTGATGATAATTTCTTTATATTTCGTATTTTTTAAGCTGAAATGAAGATTTTTTCTTGTTTCTGTAGCACCACAAATATTTTTTTCAGATGATGTCGAAGAGGAAGAGCAAGGAGTGTTCTTAAACTTTCACCAGACACTAATACAAGTCGTATCCAGAGAAAACGAGCTGCTTATCTCTATCATCGATATAGTGAACAGTCGATGCCAATCTGAGACCGGGGTTTGCTGTAGTATGGTTGGAATAGAAATCAGGTAGCTTCCCTTTTACCGCGATCATTTATACTATTCAAGTGTACAGTCACAGCGTTTAATCTAACCCTGTTATATGCAGAGTCTCAGCTTTATTACTTCTGACTCGATGCTTCAGGTGAGATTTATGGTAAAGAATAGACAAAAAATTATTTAGTCATTGCAACTTTCATATTTAGAGTTGGAGTCGTTGGAAACTTTGACATGACGGACAGGGACCACTGTTCGGTTGCGAAAGGATATCCCGTACAAGCGGATAATCAAGTCAGGTATGTGTCATTGAAAGCCATTTTAAACATTATGTCAATGGATAAAATCTCCAGAACCAAACACAAATCTTAATATTTTCTCAGTCAGATGTGCTAAGTGACAACAATGATTTGTCAAGATTCACCATGTAAGAATCTATGCTCTGATTTCAGACTAAAGGTAGTTGTGCGCATTCGTCGAGTAGAAGTAGAACAGGCTTGTACTCTTCTGGCAAGCAACAGGAGAAAGAGACAAACTACAATTTTCTTTGATAGGGACGTTCTGTTAACTTTACTAGAAGAAAATAAGGAGCAAATACAAAATGTAAGTATTATACTTGTATCTTTGCCTTTAACGACACCTTTATATAAATTTCATAAGATAGGACGTATTTCGTAAAACGTCTGGATGATAGACGCTAATGCTAGAACAACAGCATTTTTTATAATTAGGATTTATTGACGGAAATCTGTTAACTTACTGAATAAACCTGTACTGTTGTATTTCAGGACACTGGACTTACAATAGACAGTATATCCTTGACAGAGCCGACACCTACAGAGGAAGACGACAACACAACCTTAATCATTGGTGTCAGTGTGGGCATTGGCGCACTCTTCCTTTTGGCTTTTATCGCTCTTGTCATTGTTGTCTGCAGGTAAAGTTTCGTTCAATTAAAATTTTGCTACTATCCCCATGAAGGTCAATCAATGTTAGAATGTCTCTTGCTGATTTCTGCTTGGTAGTTTTACATGTATGTTTACTGTATTGACTTTATTATACTTACCCTACTTTATTAAAGTTCTCTTCTAAATAAAAAATAATATCATTAGTTTTTTTTTAAAAAAATGCAAGATTTAATGCACATCAAAAACTACACTCACAAAATGTTTTCGTTTTGCTTAGATCTCTCAAGGCAAGGAATGATAAGGGAAGTCACGGGGGCTCACAGACTAATCTTGCCAGCAATGATGCAGCCAGTCAAGGTTCACTTGCCTCGGCGTCAGGGTTCAGAGACAGGGGCAAAGTACCCACAGCATACCACGCTGGAACCTATTCAACTGCGGGATACATCACTCCTACATTACCAAATAATTACTATGAAAATTCCCACGCTTATGCAAATAACACCAATAATGGAAATTTTTCTAGTTATAAATATTAACATTTTAAATCACAGATGCAAGTCATCTGTACATACGTATGTGATTCTTTTATATGAATTTAAACAAATGATATATCTTTATTTACGTGAAATGTAAACTAATTTGATATGTAACTGACAATATGTAAGTCTTTCAGAAATCTGTCTTGACTGTGTCTCGTTCAAAAGATAAACATAGCTTTAAGTGAGATTAATTGTTACTGATTACTCAGAGATCTTTGTTGTATGATAAACTGAAGCTAATGACTTGAAAGTCCACATTATAGTATATATTTTATATGTGTACGAAAGACACTGTAACACAACCTCTTACTAATTCTTTGTTCAAATATGGTTTTATTTAAATGCCAAATAAATACCATAAATGAAGACCACACCAATGAAAAGCGTGTCGTCAATTAGGCGTTCATACTTAACATCATTTCTTTTGTAAAACATTTAACAACTTACAACTGACAGAGAAACTTAATCAACACAACAATTATATATACATTTAAACTTGTGTCGTTATATTCGTTAAGTTTTATATAATTGAAATGCTGTTAATTACTGTTGTTAATTATGTGAGAAATATCGTTTATTTATATAATACAGTAAAACCTGTAATTTGCGACCACGTGCCATTAGTGACCAAGCATTACAAAACCAAAACTACAATTTCCATTTAATGAACCTCTGTTTAAGACCACTTGTTGTTTGGGACCATAAAATCAGTCCCAAAGGGTGGTCGTAAATGGCAGGTTTCACTGTACGTTTATTTGTTGATGAAATATTTCAGCAAGGAGAACGTAAATGCAGTATATTTTCATGATGTTATTGCTGATTATTTGTGTTGTGATAATTTGTAAATTTTGTAAATATTATTCATTTAATACGAATCAAACCAAAAGTAATCACCATGTGATTGTAACCAAAGTAGAACAATTAATGGTTCAATTATGACAATAATATAGTTTTAGAAATAAAACATAAAATCTATTCCATTTTGTGCTTTTCTAATTTTTCTTAGATGTATAATAACGACAAATTTTTAAACGAAAATAGCTGAGTTGCGCTTTTAGTCCATGTTTTATTATGTTTAAAATGATGTAATCTAAAATTTATCATGGGATTTAATTGAATACGGTCGGAAATTGACAACCTGACAGAGGAAGAAAATTTAGAACAATTTGCTCATTCATATTTCTCTTCGGAACATCGACAAGTGCAAACATGTGTCATAATTCCGCCGACGAAAATTCTGCTAAGATGAAATTGGTCAATATTTGACAAAAGTTGGGTTCAAAACTATATCCTTGTATTGAACCACCTTTTACAAAGCAAGGATAATGCTGTATGAATGTCTGTAAATACACATCTGCTGGTTTTATGTATTGGCCGGACCTTCGACCCCTTTGAAAGTAAATATTTAAGGATACTTTACATGTTTTGGCTTTCTGCAAGTATTCATAATTATTTTAGTTGCAGAGGACTGGTGCGTTTTACCTGGGCTACTAAAGATTAGATACTGTGCAGTCGTCTTGGTATGTGGTTAAAAGTGGGAAATTAAGATATTACTTTTTTGATGTACACACAGTTCATGGCTACAAATAAATCTTATGATAATTAGGCCTAAAGATGCCAAATGTATTTGACAAAATTACGTAACCTACAGGTAAGTCCAAAAGTTGGATTTAAACTGTATGAACGTTCTGCATTCTTAATAAATTTGTTCCGACTAATTCATATCTCGCAAGGTAAGATTCATGATTATCTTTTTCAGTAAAGTTGCGATCGCGTTGTGCTTTATCAGTTAAGGAGTATCAAAAGTTTTGAATGTATTAAAATAACCGATTAAGTCAATCTTACGTCATTAAATAAATGTTAACAATATCGATTCTTGTTCTAAATCATACTACACTTTGTGCACTATCCGTAACTGTTTTATTGTGTGTGCAAATTATGCTTTTAAGGAATTACTGCATCATAGTATATGATGCATTTCTTTTCATAGGAATGAATGAATTTACGACGTAATGTTGTTAGATTCGATAATTAAGCTTCTATCTCAAATTGTCTCACAGTCAAAAATAACTTAACAAAAAATAAGGTGAAGCTGCTGGCGTCCAGAATAAACAGCTGCAGATCAGAACGTCGAAATCAATAAAAAACAAACAGCAAGGTGGCAGATTAGTCTATTGTTATGTTCGGCTTTTCTCCAGTGGTTCCAATACAAAGTAACTCCAAACACGGTCCTGATAGTTTTAAACTTTATTGTAACTAAGATTACAGTGTAAGCCAGAGCTGTATGGTCTGTACTTGTCTAGGGGGGCCAGTAGGAGAGCA
>JBCAUI010284412.1:0-15751 GCA_038406195.1 Haplosyllis anthogorgicola
TATGGGGATGGACACCCCCAGGGGAGGACCAGGTATGGGGATGGACCCCCCCCCAGGTGAGGATGAGGTATGGGGATGGACCCCCCCCCCCGGTGAGGACGAGGTATGGGGATGAGGTATGGGAATGGACCCCCCCCCAGGTGAGGTCTGTAAATTGGTCCAACAGATTTTTTAAATAAGGCGCAGGGTAAAAAATTGGTCCTCGCGCATGCGCCTTATTTCCGACATTTACGGTATGCCAAATGAACCAAAAATTTATCCATTGATACGTAATCCAACAAATTAAGTTAATACTAACCGTGGTCATCTGGAGGTGTGTAGTAGCTTCTTACAGCTACAAAGTTGAGCGACTTGTTGATGCGCAAAGTGTTGATCACAGGAACCCAATCCGTAGCTCTGAAGTGAGAAGTAGCATCGTACACATATGAGTTAACTGACTTTAGTGTAAGGAAAGTACGAATGATCGTAATTTCTAATTTTATTTATTAAATCAGTAAAGTTCATTCTTAATCTTTCTTTCATCCGATCAGAAGAAATGCTCATTATTGCAGTGTGCATGATACATAAGGGTTTCAGATTGTCATGGTATTTTGTTTCAATGGAGGTAACTGTCTCACTGAAATTATCGCTTTGCAACCAAATAATTATGATGATCTTTTTGATGTTGAATTCTTGATTTAAATTGTTTCACTACAAATATGACATTTAGCATATTGGAGAAAAACGAAACACCAATGTATAACTTTCAAATCCGGACTGGGCACTACTCACTTGACCCTATCGCCGTTGATGTCCATGACCCCCTCAGAGAGGTGCGCCTTGACGGCCTGCATGGGGCATGAGCTCTGTAGCGCACACAGGTTCTCATAGTGTGTCTCAAAGTCGTAACCGCCTCGCTGGCGCACCGCCACACTCTCTATCATCTTCAGATTCTACTGTTCCTAATCAAGAGTAATATGGTTCATGAATGTACAATGTGTTGATCAACTGATATTTTTTGCAGAAAATATTGGCGGGGTTGCCACTCTTCAGTCGGTTCAAAATTCCCTGACTTTTCCCTGACCAATCGCTCATTTTCCCTGACCATAAAGAATATCCCCCATGCATCTAACACAATAATGCCAATGTTGTAAGGAAATTGTAACTATTAATTTCGGTACATGTTTGAAACAAGTCAGATGTTAGTACTACTTATGATGACAAGTGCCTGGAAGTTATGCTGAGCAAAGCATGGCTACAAAATTTTTTGCCATAAGATGTCGAAAATGACAAGATATTATTGTAGCTATATCAAAATTCCCCGACTTTTCCCTGACCTTCATCAAAAGCTCAAAATTCCCTGACTGACAACAAAATTCCCTGACTTTTCCCTGACCTGGAGAAAATTATTTTTTCCCTGACCGGTGACCAACCCTGTTTATGACCTGTAAATAAGGATTCATACCCTTTGACACTGCTAAAGTGTTACTAGCCATTTCTGTAGGACTTGCATCTTCTTCTTCTGTATATTTCCGGAAATCACATACTTTGCCTTTCGCTACATGCTCGTCTGAAAATAGATAGGCTCTACATTTTCTGCACCTGTACCAAGTTGCAACCATGATAGTCTAATTGTTGGCCTAATCCCCTTGAATTGTCACAACTTGTTTGGGTCGGAAGGCGGTTGATCTCATTCTCTTGAATGATGGCTACCTATTATTAGAGCTATGAACAGAATTTAGTAATATACTGCCACATATTTTAAATATTGTTGCGTGTTTTCCAAAACAAAAAACAAGATATGGCCATAATATTTTGTTGATCTTGAGCAGGTGCGTGTACGGATATTAAGATTTACGGATTTAAGATATGACTGTAAAATAGTACATTTTAGGCTAACCACAAGCCTGTGAAGTATTAATCATGTTTCTTATCAATACGAGAAATGAAATGTGCCTTTACTTTAAATATGTGTGTGTAAGTTTCAAGGGTAACAGCAGAAACTGAAATCTGTCATGTTTGCAACTTGATCCGGAAATATCCGCAAAGCCTGACATGGTTTTATAGACTAGTATACTTGTCCGATGAGCAGCCTCCAACATAGAGGTAGACACATTGTAAATGAAGACATTTCACTTTGATTAGCAAGACATAAATCTCGTAAAATTACAGACATATAAACTCAAATGCCTCACAGTAAATAAAGTGTTGTCATTTTGTTCAGGAATTCCACTACTTTTTTGTCTGTGCAGCCGACCACAGGTGCGACAGCTCCGAGGGAGGAACCAGGCAAATGTTTACTTCCTCGTCAAGGGTCCGCGATTTTTGACTTGGAGTATAGTAAGTAGGTCCCCGCCTCGTTTCGGAATTATCGGTGTCAAGAGAGGTCACGTGTATTGACCTCTAAATACAGCCTCCTAATTGGTTGGCAAAGTTCACGCCAATTCTGTAGGCCTAATTATAATAATAGGGCATTGTGGGATCGCTTGTCAATAGAAGTAAACCATTCCTGGTGCAGGTGGGAAAAGCAAATGTTGCCAAGGCTGGAGTCACATGGCATGATTTTCTGGAGACAAGATGTCCACCATGACTGGTTTTTCTAAAGCGATCATTTTAAGTGTATTGTAAGGAATTTTTGCATCCAAAAACATGTCAGGAGCAGGCAGTGGAGACAGTAGTAAAGTAGTAAAGGCAAGGGCAAGAAGCAGTTGGGAGGGAAGCAGGTAAATCTAGGAATAGGGTAATTTGTAAATGGTGTTGACAATGTTGTGTCCTCATCATGCAACATGGCCATGTGTAAAAAATGTTTGAATTCTATTCCCAAAAGTACAAAGCCTAGTGGTATAAAATAAATGGAAAACATGTAAAAGACACAATGTTGTCTTAGTAGAGTTGTGGAAAGGTATTCCTGTGTGAGTAAGGGTATAGTTAATGCCAAGTAAATTAACTATCATGATTAGCTTATCCAGATATGGAAAAGGGAAAGCATCATTGTTGTCTCACTGGATGAACGTGTCCTGGTGTAGCTTAATAATATTTGCATAATATTTGTTACAATAGGTGATGCATACATGTACAAAAAGTGAAAAGAGAGGAATTCAAAACTGAATGACAGTAAAGTAAAGTAATCAAACAAGTTGTTGTCAATGTCTAGTGCAATTGGAAGTGTGTGTCTATTTTGTGAGTGTATTGCTAGTGCATGTCTATTTTGCGAGTGTATTGAAGCAAGTTGTACTTGTACCATTAATTTTGAAATAGGTAGCACCAGTAAAGGACGAGACTTTTGTACCTGACACCCAGGATTCATTACAAGGGGAGCAAATAGCTGGTTCACAGTTGACTGTGCCTGACTCCTAGGTAATTAATTGAATTGTAATGTAAATGTAAAGAAAGTGTTAAAACCTGGTGTGTTATGGGACAAATGCCTAGGAAACTTGCTGGTAAAGATGTTAACTGTTGAAGTGAATTAATTTCTAATGTGAAGCCATGTGTATGTAGAAAAAATTCTTACTTAAAATGTTGCTGAAGCTGGTAATGTGTAATGCATCACAATTGTTTCCTTTGTACAGATGGAAGCCCTACAAGAGGTTGCAGGAACATCAGGCAATCCTGATGAACAATATCTAGTTGATGATGATTATCCAGACAAGGCTTCATTTGAATTTCTTAGTGATGAGGAAATATATGCATTTATTAACTTTGAATATGAGCCTCTCTTTGTACCTGTAATATATGCCAAGTGTCTCAATCGTAGAGTTGTAGACATGGTAAACAATTTAGGTTTGCCAAGACTCTTGGATATCAGTAGCTTCCATGGTTCACATGTGGTCACTGAGTGTAGAGAAATGGATCCCAAAGAAAACAAACCGGGGATATATACCAGTGAAACACGAAGACAGAAGGAAGTACATACTGTTTATTATATCAGCCCTGAGAAAAAGTGACTGGAGGATCTGGGACAACCAGCTGGTGAATTGGAGGCAGAGGAGGAGACCAGTGTAAGCTCACAAGTCACACAAATTGGAGAGTTGAGAGTTCTAGGTCTTTTGGCTGGGACACAAGGTGGTGGTGCAGGGGATACAGCAGTGGAAACAGTCAAAAACACAGTGTCCAAAGCTGTTCCGGAAGAAAGTGAAGAGGGGATAGTACCAAAAGTACTGAAATCTCACAAAGGGCAGGGTGTGAAAAGTTCCAGCAAGGCAGCCTCTACCAAGCCACCAAAGGTGAGGAAGTACACTAAGAAAATAAAGCAGGTAAAAGGCAAATGTTTATAGTTATAGTGGCTGTACGGAAATCTAGTGTTATGTTGCCTGGTAAAAATGACTAACCAGTAATATATGAGTGCAGAGTCTACAGAATAGAAAATGTAAAAAGGTAGTAATCCAAACATGGCACGGAAGCCTAGGGCACTGGGTGAAGCCACCACCAGTGCAGATCTTGGTGGTAGTAGCAAATATTCAAACTGTAATTGCAGTCTTCAGTAGATGCAATGAGCCCACCAGCAGATCAGATTGTAGTGCCAGGAGGAAATTACTGGCACTATGGCCCAAACAATAAGGTGCAACGGAATTTTGGCAATGAAACAGAAAAGGAATTCTGCAGTAGTGTCAATCAACTTGCGAAAACAGATCAAGCTGGGTGTGAAAAAGTGTGTAAGTAACCAAGAGTATGTTTGATGTGTAATGCAGTGAATATTGACAATTTGTTATGCTCGAGTGTAGACAAAGGTAGTAAAGGTGGCAATGAACATGTAAAAGTGTGAAATAACATGTAAAACTGGGAATATTGACAGTTGTATTAAACCTTTTGCTTATGAATGCAGGATTTACTTGCTAAGTTAGGAAATATGTCAGCAAATCTTAACATTCCAGGGTTCTGGGTGTTGTCACAAGTTCACCCAGCCATTGGAACAATGATACTGACCACCTGTGATGTAAGTGCAGTGGAGCTGTTGAGGAGATGATCCTGGCCAGAGTACATGTTGAGTGCAGCAATTGCTTGTGTCACCCAAAAAGACAAGAAGATAGACACTTATCTCTTTGGACTAACAAGCCTTGTACCTAACATTGTTGGGAAGAAATCCAAACTGCCCTACCCCCAGTACACTGCCTTCTCCAACTTTTCAGAAAGTAAGTAAACACTGGCTATTCCTGTAGTTGCATGTAAATAGCAGTAGACCTGGTATTAGGGTACGAATGTAGCTGCACCCTGTTTAGAAAAATGTGCATGATAACAATTTCCATGGCATGTGGTTTGTATACCTGATGTATTTGTTGCATGTCTAGCATTAAACTGTGTCCTGAGAGAGCTTGTTAATGTAAAGCTTGCTTGGTAAGGGTAAGAGCAGTACTGTGATAATTTTTGGCACCATAGCATAGCACACAGCACCTATTTTATTTTAGGTGAATGCAGGAAATGGGCCTATGATTTTGGCAAAATCTTGGATGTCATGCCAATTCCAGTGATAAAGGAGGGGACCACTGACATTCATGATGCCATCACACAGTTTAAGAGAATTATAGATAACAGTTTGTTTTTTGACAGACTGACCCACACAGGTGGGTCTGTTGTAGTTGGGATCATCCTTGCAAAGCTTACTGAGTTTTTGAAGCCTGCTTTTAAGATGGCCAAATGTAAGGAATCCCACCCTGTACTCACACAAACAGAGCCTGAAGATGTTATCTCATCACAGGCCAGTTATGAAGATGTCGACCAAAGTGATGAAGAGCAAATGAAGGAATTCAGATCTATCAAACGTGAAACCAGAAAATATCATCCTGTTTTCCAGCTCATGAAAGACCCTGATCTCCAGTCCAACAATGAAATGAAGGTAAGCAGGAAAACACAGCAACTGAAAAGTCTAGGTGGAAGGACGAACATCAAATACACCAAGAAAAAGATAATGAAGCAGGTATCTGACAAAGAAATGGTAGGAGGGGGCTCTTCCAGCAAGGATGAATCAGACTCAGATACAGAGTCATCTGTTTCCTTTGCAGAGAAAGTAACAGTTAATCCCAACATAGTCTTTGATGATCCCCTGGTGCACCAAGAGAAGACAGAGGGAGAAGAAAAGCTTGCAAAGCAGGCAGTAATCACTGCTGTTACACCACCAAAAAAGCAACAGAAGTAAGGGGAAGCCCAGCAGAGGACAAAGCTAAGTCAAAATTGCAGGCAGAAAAACGAGTGACTACAAAGCAAGCATCTGCAGCCTCAGGTGGCCAACCTGCCAGAATTGTCCAGTCAGTCCTAAGTTACAGGCCTCCAAAGGGAGAAAAGGGAGATAAGTCATTGGTTTCTGGTCTGAAGGGACCTGTTCGAGTTGGAGGCACAATGGCTATCAAACCTAAGGCTTCTCTGGAAATTAAGAAAAGTTATGTCCAGAAGCATTTCATGCAAAGGTGACCTGCTGAATTTAAACCCAAAAAAGGAGTCAGAAAGAAACAGGTGAAAATTTGCTGTCTTGCAAATCTATTGATCATTGCAAAAGACAGGGAGCAGTTGGAGAAGGATCAAGGCCACAAAGAGTTTGCTGCAGAAGTCCAATCACTGGACAGATTGTTTAATCTGGTGGCTCAGGAGAAAACAGGATGGGGTGGGAATAGAGGGGACAACACTGAAGATATTGTACCCACACAGGACTACACAACCCCCAACATGCCAATAGAAATTGGTTCAAATGATGAGGCAGAGAAGATGCAGGGGGAAAGGCCAACAGCAAAGCCTGAAGCCATCAAGCCTGAAGTGGAAATTATTGAAGACAGCCAAGTTACAGATCTGGCAGAAGAGGAAGATAATGGGATGGGACTAGTAATTGCAGAAGATGACAATGGCACTGGACAAGAGACTGCAGAGCAAGTAATTACCAGTAAACAAGATGAATGCAAGGCAGTTGCAGAGGACACTGGGAAAGGAGCCCTTGAAAGTGAAGTAATAGTACCAACACCTAGTGAAAGTGTAGCATCAGAGGTTCAGAGTGGTCATGTGACTGCTGGTGACACAGCCACCAAAGGGATTCCAGAAGGAGGCACTCATCCTGAAGAATGTGCAGAGGCAGAGCCTGGTACATCTTAAGACATTTCAGAAATGGACAAGGAAATGCCCATAGACTTGTCCATAGTAAAAAAGGAAAAGAAAGAACCATTGCCAGCTGCAAGTTTTGTCTCTGGATATGAGACAATCGGGAACCAAAAATTTGCCAGAGTAGTGGTGTCTGTATCAGTTGAACCCAGGCATAAGGATGTGCATGAGGAGGTTGATGATGACATAGTCATTACTGGAGTAACAACTCCTGATCCCAAGTTCAAGGTTGACTTGAGCATAGTTAAAGCAGAATTCCAAACAGACAGATCACACAGGGAACATGGTGATACAGATGATAAGAAAGGAGAAGATGGAGCAGAAGAAGACAGAGACAACACAGAGGTAGACAAAGAGGCACAAGGCAAAAAGGAGACCACAGGTGAAAAAGAAGACAAAAGGACAAAGACAGTTGAAGATGTTCTAGACACTGTAGTATGCAAGGTAATGGAAGATTTATTGGCAGACTTTATAGAAGATGCCCCACTAAGTGCCCACACAGAACCAGAGAGTGCCACATGACTTTTGCATGGATATGAGCATGCAGCTACCATTTGCTTTTTGCATGTATTAATACTTGTGAAATTTAGTGGTGTGTTTGGATGGCTGACTAGGAAAATGCATTGAAAGACTTTTCAAGGAAGACCAGGAATGGAGTCTATGTACACATGTTATCTTAAGAAGAGCATTTGTAACCTGAAGAAATGAATTGTTGTGCATTGGGGTTTTTTTGGAAAGAACATTTTCTACAGCTTATAGTGCACCCTAGTAATTCATGCATTTCAGTAATATTTCTGGTGTACAGGTTTTCCCTGGCTCTGTTTATTGGTGTCTTCTTATGTAGTGTGTAATTAAGCATTAAACATAATTTTACAAAGCCTTGCAGTTTAGTGGTACTGTACAGTAGATTTTAAGTGATCGAACCAAGTGAGTTTACTTGTGTAAAATAGTTTATTACCAGAAAAAATGCTAGTTTGTATACATGAAGGGTATCTAATATCAGCAAAGGTACAGGCAACATTTAGTGTTGCATTCCTAGTTTACTTATGACTGAAAGTGAATATGCACAGATGAAAGGGTTGTTGGTTGACCCATGTTGTAAACCTACATGTACATGTCTTCCGTAGTTATTTACCCAGTAAGATGATTGTTAGTTAGAATTATGAAAAGTATGCAATTAAGCACATAGCTAACATGTTATGATACCCAAATGTGGAGTTTTCCTGGTGTTTAACATTTAGTAAAAGTAAGTCAGTGTGAGTTGATCACTGGTCTAGTTGCAGGTAATACTTCACAGGTTACACATTAAAGGGTTGTATTTCCAGTTAGGACAATGTAAACTTGATTCATTCATTATCACTTGCTGTACAGTAGGACATTGATATTTTGTAAGTTGACAGTTGTATTCCCAGTTATGATGATAACAATTCAAAAGTTACTTGTTGGCAATCATTGCAGTTGTGGATAGATTACTTTACACTTCACTTTTCAGTGTTTGTACATACTCAGAAATTACAGTCATTAAACTTGAATGGGTGCTATTGCCTGGTTAGACAATAGGAATTGTGTACTTTGTGTAGGTAATAATTTACAGGTTTTTGGTAGGTTAGTAAGTAAGAAGCAGTTACACATTGTACAATGTTTGATATTAAAATGTTCTGTTCCCAGTTAAGACAATAAACCATTTAACTTTATGTACATATCTTGTTCATTGCTAGTTCGAGCTAATTGCTAGGGTGACTTTTCAGCATGCCCCAAAAAATAAGTATTCATGCCTCTGGGCATGCAAATCCAATGGACAAAAGATTGGCACATGTGACATGTGACTGTATCCTCAGTAAAGTGACTACCACAAACTTTACAATAGTCTTCTCTTCTGCTGGAATCACAGATGGAATACTTGAATTCAGGGTCATTTCTGAGGATCTCTGGTAGGCAACCCTTGTGGAAAACTCAGTTGCAATTGCCCTTGCAGGCATTAAATGGTGAAATACTGATACAAGCTTTTCCACACTTAGAGCATTCATCAGTAAAGGTGGAATTCTCCATGATTTCATTGGCCATTATGGCTCCCTCCAGGGCTAGGTCAATGACAGTGTTTAAATCATGTCCAGATAACAACCGCTTGGCAAACTGCAATGATAACAGTATAAATGCCTATTATGTTTATGACCTTGGTGATAATGTTTCCAGGGAGGAAACACTGGACTTTACATTTTTGTTACCAATTGCAAATCCTTACCACTAAAGTGTAAATCCTACAGTTGTTGTTATCTTGGGGTGGCTGAATGGCATGCCGGACATATCTGTACTGAAAGCAAGTCGGCAATGGATGTCTAGCTTTTGTCTTGTCAGCATTCCATGATCTGCAGAACAAGTTCCAGTTGGAGAGCAGAGGTACATAGGGATGAATACCTCTACTGTTGGGGTGTGTCACCTGTTTCCCACCCTTTGGATCAAGCCATGTAAAAGTATGGTCTGGTACATTTATGCAAACTAGGGTCCAGTGATTCTGGTTTTTAAAGTATGTGGAGATCAGCAGATCTGCTTTCCCAATATCCAGGAAGTCATCCTATAATTATAAATATGTGATGTAGTACATTTTTGGTATGTTTTTACAAAATGCCAATAGAAACAATTCCAAATTGTCTGCATTTGTATTTCCTAACTGCAGAGAAGTGCAATGGGCTATTCTTGGTCCCTCCCAAGCACATGTTGTCATTTAGCAGTGAGGTAAGCCAGGAATATGGCAGTTGTTGCACAGTGTATCTGCTAGTTGTGAACTGTCCACACAGCAACTCCAAGTATGCAGACATGAGCTGGAAAATATTACAGAGATTTATAGGATGGTAGGGAATATGTGTAATCTTAATTATGATACCATATTAGAAATGTAGACATATACCACATTTGTTTGCCAGGTCATTCCTTGCAGAGGGAGGATATCCACATCTTTGATTATATGCTTCCCAATAATAGCTTGCACATAGTGTATGGCTGAGGTTAGTGGGCGCAAAGCAGTTTTTGACATAGGAACCAATTCCTGTTTGGGTTGTTTTCCTCTCAGAGGCTCTGCAAATGGAATACATTTTGAGAACAAAGCAGGGTTTAGTAAGCAACTTTCAGGCTAACAGTGTGCCGTAAAGTGTATTCAATATTCTGACATTATTCACCATACCCACTTTAAAAACACCAACTGAAACAGAACATTGTAATGGGGATCAAAGTAAGTACCTGTGTTCCCTGCACCTTTTTGGTGAAAAGGAAGGTATTATGACATGGCAACTATTATTACAATATCACAATGAAGTCTGTTGCGCTTCAGGTGCCACAACTACCAAGTGGACATCCTTGAACACTTCTCCAAACTCATCAATGCCTAGTGCTTCCATCTGTTTCTTCTGGCAGAGGTCCTTGGCCAGCTGTCAGAGCTCATTGTTAATGGCAGTCATGTCACCACCTGGCTTGACTGTTTTGCCTCTGAATTTTTTGCACCTGGGTAGCTTCGCAACACTACAGCCCCTTGTTTGAGGATAGGTTGGACAATTTCTTGGCCCTCAAATCTTGCTGCAATATCTTCGGTAGTCCCTCCCTTCCTGGTTGCATTTTTTCAAAGAAATTCTTACATGTAGTAGATAACTGCTCATATGCTTCTTTACAGGCCTTGAAATCCTTGGCAGCATAGGTAGCTGAGACTATGTTGTTGCACATCTCCCTTATCATTTTTACTGCTTGGAAGACCTTGAATTCCTCAGAAAGTGCTGGTTCTGTTTCTTCTTTGACATCTAGAGATTCCACATGTGGGTATGTGGCTGGTACCTGACTAGCACTAGGGCTGAGTGGTTGTGATAATTTGATTTTGAGTTCTGTCATAATTTCACTCAAGTCACCAGCTACATTGCCTTGCATAGTGAACTGCTGTATATCCTTATCCAGAGTAAATAACAGGTGGTTTCTGAAAGCCTCAGGTAAATCTGCCCATACTGTAGGAGTAAGCATTAGAACTGCAAACATGTGTTTGCATATCATGTTGGTGTGCTGAAAGTCCCTACATTCACACTCGGGGAAACTCCCCTGTGAAGTCAACTTTGTAGGCAGTCCCATCTAGTTTTGAGCTTTAGACCTAGCAAATAATAAGATTGGTAGCTAATTACTAGTGCCTCATGACCAGCTTTGACATTCTACAATGACTGGGTACTGAAACTTTTTTAAAGTGCTTAAGTACTTTGTACAATTTGTAAAAGTGTGTTATCATGTCCTCCATGAATTCAGCTTCTACAGACTGCATCTTATCATCACAATGACACACAAAATAGGATCTTCATTTTCTTCATCAATGCACCCTTGTGATGCACTGCTGGTAGCCTGTCCATTGTTGAAGGACACTGTCTCTGACATTTTCATTGTCAGCTGCAAATGCAACTGTCAAAATCACAAATAACAAGGTGACCTGTGTCATTGCCTGCAATTTAAAATTTACAAATAAAAATGTAAAATTTGTCTGTCCCTCATGACATCCTATGGTTATAAGAAATGTATAGTTACCATCCTACAAAAGATTAAACGCATTGAAGTTAACTAGACATGGTGAACAACAACACATCCACTGGATAAGGAAATTCAGTGTCACACATAGCCTGTCTGCTGCTACATGGTCTTCCTGTACTCTCAAAGCATCAATTTCCTGTCTAAGCCACAAACACTGTCTCTTTACAACCTGTAATTGGCCCCAAAGTTGGTTCAAATTCAAAGGAAGCACATGTACACCTGCCATGATGAAATTTCCACTGTTTGCATCTGGGTGGGAACTTAATGTATTGCAATTATCTCTACTGTTATTGACCTTTCCTGGTTTCAGACACACCTTTGCCTATTTACATGCTGTGTGTGTTTACAAATGGACATTTCACACTAGGAATTGGCAACTTTCAATTGACTGGTGTCAAATATGCCAAGTTTAACATCCTGGTGGAAACTAAATCTATGTGAGGTGTAACAAGTAATACAGACCTTTTTCAACTTTTACTCCTACAGCACAATTTTTGCACTTCTCCTGCTACTCTGGGGTAGTGTCTAGTACATTTTGTTAGTGTTTTGGACTGTAACTTGAACACATCTGCCTGTAACCCAACTATTAATGAATTTTTCAAACGTTTACTAAAACAGGGCAATCTTAGGGGTTCTCCTGCTGGTCTGGGGTGGTGTCTAGTACATTTAATTTCTGTTTTGGACTTTATTGCACACAGCTGGGTGGGAACTGAATATATTGGATCTATCTGAATTATTGATGAACTTTTCCAGATTTAACTAAAATGGGCAAATCTAAGGGGTTCCCCTGCAACTCTGGGGTTGTGTCTAGTACCTTTTATTGATATATTGGGCTTCATGCAGTAAATTGAACACATCTGGGTGGGACCTGAATCTATGTGATGTATCTCTACTAATCTTGAACTTTGCTGGTTTTGGACACACTTTGGCCTGTATACATGCCATGTGGCTTAATGCACAGACATTTTACACCAGGAATAGGCGAGTTTCAATGGACTGGTGCCAAATATGCCAAATTTAACTAAAACAACCCACCAGCAAAATGCCCATTTTTAACACCTTTTTAATATTAAATAATTAATGCCGGGGATAAATCAGACACAGTTGAAATTTCATCATGGCAGGTGTACATGTGCTTCCTTTGAATTTGAACCAATTTTGGGGCCAATAACAGGTGGTAAAGAGACAGTGTTTGTGGCTTAGATGAGAAATTGATGCATTGAGAGTTGAGGGAGACCATGTAGCAACAGACAGGCTACATGTGACACTGAATTTCCTTATGCAGTGAATGTATTGTTGTTCACCATGTCTAGTTAACTTCAATGTGCCTAATCTTGTAGGATGGTAACTATACATTTTTAACAGCCATAAGATGTTATGAGATGTCATTGAGATGTGTTTGGACATCCTAAAAGGGTCCCAAAAATTGCACTATGATAGGACTGTTATTTGACATTTTCCTGATTTTTTACTTGTATTTCTCCATTCCTAGGGCCTTGTGGTTGATATTTTAGACTGCCTGTATGTTTGTACAATAGATTGAGTCAACCTGGATGGGAAGATTTTGCACAATACCCGGATTTGAGCTACATTTTCAATTAGGACTGGTATAAAGTTGACAGAATAAAGGACATGTAGCATTGAAATCTATACCTTGTCTTCCTTTCTGTATTTACTAACGCACAATAGGTCTTGTATTAATCCTTGTCTGCCATTTTATCAAGTTTTATCAAGTTTTAGCATGAATTGATACAAAATAATGGGAAACAAGACTCCGAAATAGTGTTATACCGTCATTACTAGAGTTGAAAGGTCAAATTAGTGCACATGTGCTTGTGTTTGTAAACAGAAATGGCTTGAAACGTTGCTACATGGGTAAGGTCACATACATTATTTTACTCCAAGTTAAAAATCGCGACCATTTTATGGCGACATTTTTTCGTATGCGTCACGTTTTCCTTCTGCGGGACCAGTTTCTCCGATAAGATGTAGAAATTTATTTGAGGAAAGCTATGATGTTTTCACTGATAAACAAGAATGTAAGTATACATACGTTGTTGATATACAGTCTAGGTACGTGATATTTTAAATGGTAAAATTGAGTCGCTGTATTGTAGAATTGGGTGTCAAAAACTGATCGATTACCAAAAGTACGCATTATCGCCCACCCTAATTTCCCATTTGGGATGAGTTACACCTTAAAATGAATTCTTTACATTATGTGACTGGACAATCGTCATATGTATTCTTTAACAATTGATGTATAACGTAAAATACAAATAAGAATGAAGTTATGGATATGAATCATGAGTGTGAGTAGTCACTGAGAACATAACCCGAGCAGGGTGTGCGCGGATTTCGGACCATGGGCGCTGTTAGCGTTGTCAAATGTACTGCCTCAACAAATAGTGTTAACTGGTAGGCAAGTCCCTGTAAAACATTAGATGTCAGCACCAACAGAAAGTTCATTAACTAGTCCTTTATGGCCAAAAAATAAGCCTGAAATAATGCAGCATGACTTCTAATTCATTCAGGAAAAAACATGGTAACTTGTCCCAATGGGAAGACTCCAGAATCACACTGGAAAACATTATTTTATTTCTTTTAAAATTAAACTGGCTGTCCATGGACAATTCCAATATGACTGCTATGTTTGCACTGTATTGCTGGCAATGGCCTCCCAATTTTGGGACAGCTACTTGCCAACCCATTGTTTTTGGTTTTTGTTGATTGAGAAAATGGTTTTGAACTCCATACTGTTAAGAAATATATATTAAATGTATAGTTTTTAAAGGTTCCTCCACCAGAGGTATCTAGTAAAAGCTGCAATATTATATAACACTATGTTGTAATACACTCTTAGCTTTTAGCTTTACCCTTAGCTTTAAGCTGCTTGGCTATGCTGTGCTCATTGTATCTACTACTTAGGATTGTTTTAAATAAACACATTTAAATTATAAAAGACTAGTTGAGTTTACTGATCACCTTTAGAACTCGAAGTATCTTACATGATGACACGTTTCAATACATATTTTCTGTCTGTAAGATTTCGCAAACCGTTTGAGATTCTCTAACAATGAGGAGGAGGAAGCGGGTGCAGTAATGTCACTATATTAAAACTGTCAGTGTTGTAATTCTCTGTCGGTTTAGCAAAACAAAATCAAGGACTTTTTAAAAGTGTAACAGCGATAGTGAGTACTCACGTATGCAGTTATGTGATCCACTTTCTATTGCATATGCATGTTTACACATACACTTTGCCTTTCCTTCTCCCAAACTGATGCATATGTGATCACAATTCAAGTCGTCACATTGCGCTGTGAAAAAAATATCATATTTACTGTTATCAAACTCTGTAGCGTAATAAAGTATGCAAATAGTTCTCATGTGTCAAAAGAAAGTCTGTAGTAAATAGACGACATGACTCCCAATACTGGGTTGCCAGTGGCCTCACAAAGGACTTCGGTTCCCAAAAATCAGAATGCAGACGTCGCCCTAATAAAGAAGATAAGGACTGCTTGCAAGTGGTTTGTGTCACCTATCCCCACTGGGCTAAGTTAGGCTCACGTCCTATGTGGTTCCCCCTGAGATCAGCCAATACGCTATGATTATTTTAACATCTTACTTGGAGTCATCTTTTGCAAACTTTCGTCATACATCATAACGTCATACGGCATATTACGTAGTTCTAGTCTCGCGATACGTTCTTCTGTATTTATGTTGATGATGTGTATGTTCCTGTGATGTTGGTCGCTGACAAATGCTGTATGCTGTGCAGGGAAATAATAAAAGAATTAAACTTAAATATTTCACATGTGCATCATACATTTTACAGCATGTGTGGAGAAATAGTTGAAGTGCCAGGAATCCGTATTTTGTTCGAACCTCAGGTCTGTCAACTTTTGAGTGACATAAAGCACAAAATTTCATGTTACAGGCTATCAAATCGGTCTACCATACTGTCACATACAAGGATGATGATGTAACATACGGACAATCATTGACATGTATTTGTAGAAGAATTCATGTCAATCCGATAATGTATTACTTGTGTGAAGTAAGTACTTTTTGACAGTATCTCACTGTCCTCATCAGCTTCAATGAATGATTTGGACCAAAAGGATATGAGATTTATATATATTTGAAC
>JBCAUI010284523.1:0-15749 GCA_038406195.1 Haplosyllis anthogorgicola
TATGGTTGCCAATTTGAGAATAAAGGTCTCAGCAACATAATATTTGCTAGGCTTTGAGATGGGACATAGGTGCATATATGTATAAAATATGAAGTCTCTATGATTACTAGTGTGTTCAGGGTGACTGTGCACAGACAACGACAATGACAATGACGGACGACGGACACTTCATGATTCTATAGGCTCTTTGGCAATTATGCCAAGTAAGCCAAAAACACCAACAGAAACGCTTCAGTGGGTGACTACACATGCGCAGGTAGGATCACTTAAACAAATTCCTATCAGTTGAAAGAATACGCGACTCGCTTTATTCTGGGACCAGCACACACCACCGTTTTGGAGTCACTGGTACTCTGGATTTCCGGCATGCTTAGTTTTCGTTGGATAAACTCTGGTCACTGTTGGGCGGTTGTCCACCCAAGTACTTACTAAGGTCGCGATTGCTTAACTTTAGTGATCAACCAGGGACTGTTTAAGCCATGCCCCTGTACCGCGTTAAAGTTTAATTTCCAGCTTTGATTTTTGTTCTGTTCTGGTAATGCATTTTCCTTTCTTTATTTTTCTCGAATTTACAGTGTTATTTAGTTGAATATTTTATGTGTTTTTAGTTTTAATCTAGACAAACTGTCAGCAGTTGCGTCAATAGTTCATTTCACAGGGCACGGTTAAAGCTCAGTTTCTCTCACTTAAATCCATACCGCTTTGTTATCTCAGTGAATATAACAAGACATTAATATATTTAGGTATAAAATATGCAGGAGTCGTACATTGATCTTTGCCTTTTACTGCATTTAATCCTTTAATGTCCTTTCTCTGTTTTTTACATCTCTGGAATATTATGAAAGGATGAATAGAACCAAGTATCGTGGTTTGTTCTGGTGCAAAGCTATGCATCAAACTAACGTCTGACTTGTATTAAAATCAAGTGAAACTGGGGTTTTTGTTTACCTTTTGCTTGTTTTTTTTGGATTTGCTTCAACCTGGGCGCCACAATTATAGTCACATAGTTTCAGTGTTTGTCAAAATGTTAAAAGTATTCAGGTACCAGAAATGGTTGATTAAATTTCACCAATTCTGTCACAAGTCCACTGAAAAAATCAGCATTTTATTAGCAATTATGAGTTTCGGGACGTGGTACAACGTTTTAGGCTCATTTGGCATTTTTCCAAAGAGCCTACAAAATCATGATTTCTCCGGCGTCTGGCATCATTGTTGTCATTGTCATCAGCATCGTTGTCTGTGCACACTTGCCCTGAGCACACTATTGATCATAGAAACTTCATATGGTACACACATATGCACCTTTTTCCCTCATGAATGCCCAGCAAATGTTATGTTGCTGTGGCCATTATTCTCAAATTGGCAGCCATATTTGTTTTTTTCTTTGATCTGTGCTTCTGGACAGGCATTTGATGGAACAAACTTCACATTTCACAGTCTTATGCACCTATGTACCCTCTTCATTTCTTGTAAAAAGTATATTGATGCTGCTTATATCTTTAGTTTGGCAGCCATATTTGTGTTTTTCACAGATCATATATTGGAGATTTCATCTTAAACACTTTATTTGCATCCATGTGATATTGTGACTTAGACTGTCTTAGTATTTTGATAATGCCAAATGAGCTCAGGTCCATCTGGACCTATTTTTACAGCTGCATTGGGTATTTACATCCCAAGTGATGAACATCCAAGGTCTTTGCTGGCTACACTAGGAGATTGCCTACTTGCAGATGGATTACCGGATACTCTTTTACATAAGTTGTTTAAACTAGCTGATGAGGGTAAATTTTCTTCTTTCGATTGCTCAATGTTCAATTAAAGCATGAGCAGATAGTTGGTATTATCCGTCCACGAATAAAGCAACATTAAATTAATCAGGTATTGATTGTTAATACTTACATCTTACCATTGATGTTTTCTGTACAGCATTAAAATTATCGCAATTACAAGATCGAAAGTGTCTTTCAATAAGCTTGGATTCTTTTAACATAAACAGGTTGTACCCAGCTGAGAAGACTCGATAGTAATTCTGTGGCCGAGTTGTTACCAAGAGTAATACCATCACATTGGTACAAAAGTGAACGATTAGAATGGAATCTAAACAGTTCTGATGTACAGTTACCACCTGCATGGCTACAACAGGTTATTGCATAGCTGATAAATATACAAATAAAGATGTCAATATTTTATGTAAGGTGCCTGTAAATCGATTTGAGATGAATTACACTCTTCGGTTTGAGTTAATGTATTATATGTTTTTTTGGCAGGTATGGGACTACTTGAGAAAACACTTTCCGAGTGACCTCTCACGTTTCTCTGGATTGCCGATCTTAGCACTTTCCCACGAAGAATGTAAAATTCATCTTGTACCATTGACTCTGCCGTCAGTGACCATTGCCAGGTAAGGTTACACCAATGATTACAGTTTTACACAGTTTTGAAGTTTGAAGAATTTGAGTGTTATTGATTACATGTTTATTTCAGGAATGCTATGGGATCTGAGCTAGATGAAGGTGTAGTTGCCTGCCTTGAATCTATGTTTCTGCACGTTGCCAGGGAACTGCCCAGTTATATCATCAACCATGCTGGCGTCTTAGGAAACTACATACGTTTGCCTATACCAGAAGATGTAGTGGATGCAGTGGTGACCATGTGCAAAAGAAAAGGCAACAAATGCTTTGAGAAACTACAGTCAGTAGATGCTGACGCCAAAAGACAGTTGCGAAAGCTTTTCTCAAAAATGGAGAAAAGTCAGATGACTGCAGCACACAAGAAGGTTCTCTTGAACATGCCCGTGTTTGAAACAGCAAAATTAAGCGATGATGATGATGACATACGTTTTGTTTCTTTGACTGAAGTGAAAAGAGCGGCTCCTTTATCACTGCCAGATATAAGCATCAAGGAGACACTGGTGGACCTTAAGGAAGATACATCAAGAACACTCGCTAAAGCACTCGGTGTTTTCCCAATGAGCACTGCCGAATTGTTAGCCGAGGTTGTGTTTAGAGATATTATTTTGGGAAAGCTGGATGGCTCTCAGATCCAGGTCGTGATGACTTATGTCTTGGAGAACTTACATGTGTTAAACAGGGAAAATTCAAACTTTGGTGATCAGTTGAAAAAGGTACCATTTGTTGCCAGCAAGTCCGGCTTACACAGACCTACAGATCTATGCGACCCCGAGTCAGAGGTGCTGCAAGATATGTTCTTTGGCGATGATGTGTTTCCACAGGCTGAATACTCTGAACCTGCCTATCTTGTGTTACTGCGCCAACTTGGACTGAGAACAGAGGATGATCTTCATGCTGTAGACGTCTACCAATGTGTTCACAGCATTGAAGAACAATTTCTACAGCTGCAAGATGGAAAGGAGACTGAACTATTGAAAGAAGATATCAAAAATGACCAGCTTCAAGAGAATAAGCAATCTGACACAGCGTCTGGAAATGAAGAATCCGACGACATTGAGGAAGACAACACAGAAAAGAAAATACCGAAATACAATGAGACATTGAATAAACTGGTGAAGAAATCTGCAGCGGTAATGAGGCATCTAGACCGACACCCACATAGATTGGACCAAACAGCGCATAATCGTACTTTAAAACAATGGCTTTGTGGAATTCCTTGGGTGGCTAGTATGCAAGAGAGATTGCCTATGTATCCCGACTCGCTCAAATGGTTGTCTGGGCCTGTTTTTGCCTGTCCTCGTCAACTAAGTTCAATGGAATGGTTTCCCGTGGTGGCAGGTGTGACCAGTTTATGCAAAGAACCAGCAGGACCTGACGTCTCGCATGCATTTAACTGGGATCAGATGCCTCGTGTTGAAACTGTAATAGCTCAACTGGCCGAAGTAGTGAGATCATACGACACGAATGAAAAAGCAAAATACTTGGCCATTATTACCAGTATATATGATTACCTTGCCCAGCAGAATATAGAGAATGTACAACAGGCTCTACAGGCAGCAAATTTAACGAAGTGGATCTGGCATGGTGATGGATTCATTACTGCCGACAAGGTAATGGTGCTTATTGACAGCCGATTGACATAGTTTGTCATTTATTTTGTACGT
This sequence comes from Haplosyllis anthogorgicola, assembly GCA_038406195.1. NCBI lineage: Eukaryota > Metazoa > Annelida > Polychaeta > Phyllodocida > Syllidae > Haplosyllis > Haplosyllis anthogorgicola. The sequence continues at coordinate 4,079 of JBCAUI010284523.1, forward strand.
TGTCAAGAATGGTATTGTAACTTCGAATGTTGCAGATATAACAGATTTCATTACCGAATTTCAGGTTGTGTTGACAAAACCTCAGTATGACATGAGGCCATTTAAGTACCCATTACCAGCAGAGTTGCAACTCTACAAATCACTCTTCAGGAACTGTGGCATTCAGGAAAAATTCGACTTTGCTGTGCTCATAGATGTTCTCCATGATATCAAAGCAAAACACAAGTGTATTGCTATAGAAGGTAAATGATGCTTTTGCTCTCCACAATTATGCAATTATTTCTGCACAAACATATTGGATCTACGGAAACGTTATCCATACGATCTTTCCACATAAATTTATGAGGATGCTTATTTTATGTTTTAGGAACAGGGCCTGCTGATGAATCTAAAAAAGAAGAGATCAATCGTGATTTACAGCTAGCTGTTGACATCCTGAACCAGTTAAAAGTAGCCTCACAAGAATTAGGTAAATATGATTGATGGTAACTGTTTGTAAGATTTTCAACTACATGTGTAGGTTGAAAGGTAACCAGAAAATGTAATTATTTCTGAATCATTCATTATTTACACAGATGATTCGCAGAGAGAGAAAATATTGATACCAGTTACAACGGATGAAGATGATTGGACACTGAGACTAGTGCCTATAGAGGAAGCAACTTTCTGTGATACAGAGTGGTTGAGACAGGGATTCTTTCCCATGAGCTTTGATGAACAGGTAAGCAAATTCAAACAAAAGTATTGAATAGTTTATTGGTTTAGAACATGATATTGCTGAAAACGGTTTTGTATGTACGATACATAATAATTATTTTCAGGATGGTATATTGTTCAGCCACCCGTTGGTGCCCATGACAACTGCAGAAAGTTTGGGAGTACCATCACTTATGAGTCGCATGCTACATGCCGAAGAACTTAATGTTACAGGTATTACATGATGTGATGATGTTATCATTCTTATTGTGCCCCATTGGAATGCAGTTTATTCATGTTAACGGTTGGTTTATCGAACTGGAAACAGTTAATCACTAAATATTATGTGTGATGAAAGATACGTGTGAAAATATGAGAAATACATATATAATGAAAACTATAACAATTCTGTAGGGTTTGGACAATCGGAACCGTTAACTAACAGACTGAAGAGGTTGTTGGAAGATTACACTGATGGATTTGCTATTCCCAAAGAGCTTGTCCAGAATGCAGATGATGCTGGTGCCACTGAGGTATGGATTTACATGGTTAAATGGCTGATTGCAATTCTCACTTGGGAAATATCTTAATTGAGAAAGGAGTATTCAGAAGTTCCTAATTATGGGAACAACTTAAAGCTCAGTTATTGAAAACGATTCCGTTGCAAGTTTAATGGAACATTGTTATCACTCCATAGAAACCTTCACACATATTATTTGTATATATGAAGCAACATGTCACCTAAACTGATTTCATACAAATGCAGCCTGTGACCGAATTAATATTTTGCGTGTAGGTATGTTTTCTGTACGATGAGAGAACTAACAGTGAACACATGAAATTTCTGATCGATGATGGAATGAAAGAATGCCACGGACCAGCCTTGTGGGTTCATAATAATGCCATCTTCACCGACAATGACTTCGAAAATATCACAAAGCTTGGTGGAGCAACTAAAGAGAAGGAGGTATTTATTGTAGGAATTTTTTTTAAAAAATCGGCACCTTTAGAAAACTTTTAGATAAAAATCCAATTTTCGTCAAGAAGAATAGATTAATGTAGATTTTTGATTTTAGGTTGACAAAATTGGCAAATTTGGTTTGGGATTTAATGCAGTGTACAACATCACAGATGTACCAAGTTTCATCAGCAGGAATTACTTGGTCATATTTGACCCGCACACTACACATCTGGGTAGAGGTATGTATAATTTTAAAAGCGACGAATACAGTATTCAAAATGTATTTTCTCTCGTAGTTAGTATTTGAGATTTTAAAATACCTTCATGTATTTTACAGGTATTAAGGACAGGACGAGACCAGGTATACGGCTAGATATGATGAAAAACAAAACCTTACTGAAGAAACTTCCTGATCAATTTAAACCGTTTGAAAAAGTTTTTGGATGTAAAGTAAGTTTCCACGATAACTAACTGTTTACTTTTGGTAATAATTAATTATGTTTGTCAAGTTTGGACATGTTTTTGAGTAGTGTAAATGTCTATTCATTACCAATTCTTAATTCCAGGTTGATCCAAATGGAGATTGTAACTACAAGGGTACACTATTTCGCTTTCCACTGAGAACTGAAGAACAAGCTGCAAAGAGTGACATTAGCCAAAGATATTACGACAAAACACAGATGTTAGATTTGCTTACGTTGTTTGCCAAAGGTATTCATTCTTTATTACCTTTAAATTAGGTTATTGTTCGTCATCGTGAATTGCTCTTTGTGCACCCACTGTTGAATTTGCAACTGTTTTTAAATTTTTGTGTAATTCAGTGTACGTAATTTTCTAATAGGTGCCAGCAATTTGTTATTGTTCACCCAAAATGTTGAGAGAGTGAAGCTGTACCATCTGCAGGCAGATGAGACAGATCCGTCTAATGCTACTCTGGTGTTTGACGTCAACAAGCAGCTAATACAAACCATGCATGGTCAGCCGGAAGCAGTGAATGTTATTTCGGCAACAGAAGGTTGTGCAACACAACAGACCTTCAGTGCATTACCACAGGCGGCTGTTGGTATTGGTACTGTGAAGAAGCAAAGAAAGCTTGCGGCCATACAAGATATTGCCAAGTCATTAGTTCTCAGTGTGAAGGTAGATGCTGGGCCTGCCAGTGAACATTTATTGGGGAAAAATATTAATTTATCAGATACACATTGGCTAGTGAGTTATGCTATGGGAAAAGGTAGGGCATTAAAAATGTCCTTAACTCATCAAGAAGATGGTTTTATTCCCATCGGTTCGGTAGCAGTGCCTTTAGAGAAAAAGAACGATTGTTTAATGCCCCAAACCCTGAGCGACACAGGCTGTAAAGGTAGCATATTTTGTTACCTACCCTTGCCAATTCAGACAGGTTTACCCGTTCACATTAATGGCTCGTTTGCCGTACAGCCAAACCGCAGATACTTGAGTGAGAGAACTGCAGATGACAAGCATAGTGTCAAAGCAGATTGGAATGAGGCTCTGTTAGAGGATGCGGTTTGTGGTGCTTATCTGCAATCACTTCAGCACTGCAGTTTGCTGAACACTGAAACAGAGATGATAGAATACTTCCGTCTTTGGCCAGCACTGACCGACGTGACACCGAACCTCATGTGCTTGTTGCAGAAGTTCTACTTTGAGCTGCTCAAAATCGAAGCATTGCCACTTCTGAAAACGGAGACAGCAGTGATCCATCTGGACCAAGCAGTATTCCTGGATCCATTCCTGGCAGAATACACCGGAATAGGTAAGATTGCTATGAAGATATTCAGACAGCACCATGGTGACGATAGGGTGGTGGAGGTACCACAGTTTGTTATGGAGAGTTTTACAGGGGCAGGACATGCAGACTTCATCATTGATAAGACGTACTCACATGATCAGTTCTTTGCCGAGATCTTCTTTCCCAACATCGAGAAGTACAGTGCGGACCTGAGGGATCCTTTGGTTCTGTATGCAATAGACCTGAGCAAACCAACCTTGGATCAGCTGTTGTTCAATACAGCATGCATACCTGTTGATGAAAAGGGAGAGCATCTGAGAAAACCGTGTGATTTGGTTCATCCATACTTGCCCTTTGCAAAGTTGTTTGATCCAGCTGATCAAAGGTTCCCGTGTGGAGAGCAGTTCAAAACAAGAGAACGGCTTGTGGCACTTCAGAAGCTGGGAATGCAGACTACAGACCTAACCTGGCAAGATATAACTGAAAGAGCGGAGTCTATTCAAAATTTGCACAACGATAATCAACATGAAGCACACCTCAGACTGCAACAGCTTTGTGCTTTCCTGGACCGTAAACTGACCCAGGAGAGAACTGTAAAAACATCTGCAGGATTCAGTTCTCAAGCACTCGAAGCTCAGGAAAGAATACAAGAAATGGAGATGTTGCCCATTGCAGAAAAGCCGAAGCACTTCCCACTCAGCTGGGCAGGAGAACAGTACAAGGCCGGAACCTTACTAGCGCCAGATGTGTCTTACCCAAAGACGTCTTTTTATCTCTTGTCATCAACTCAACCTTTGGTAGAAGATCAGTACATGTCAGATCAAGTCAAGTATTTCCTCGGACTGTCTATCAAGGATATACCGCTAGGACATGTACTCGTGCAGTTAGAACATGCTTTGGCCTTAGATCCAAGTGAACTGGCTCTGAAGAATGACGAGGAATACAAAGAATTGTTCAGATGTTGTCACAAGATCTATGAATACCTACAGAAGGAATGTCTGAAGGACGAAGAAACGGCAAATGGGATATCGGCTGCACTGCGAGAAAGGAAGTGCCTTTTGATCGGTTCTGAGTTTGTATCCCCCCTTCAGGTAGCATTTACAAGTGGTGGCGATTGTTCTCCTTATCTTTACTGCCTACCAGCAGAACTCAACAGAAGATTTAAACCTTTCATGACCATGCTTGGTGTAAGGCCACGGTTTAGCTCAGAAGATTATGTACAGGCAATGAACCTTCTGCAGTCAGAAGTCGGTGGTTCACCTCTGAAGGGTCAGAAGTTGGAAACGTCCATCCAGCTTGTAAATCAACTAGACGCATGCATGAGACATGAAAACATGACAACAGAAGATGTCCAAAAGCATGGTATTGTGTACATACCAAATGCCAAGGGCATTCTACAGCCTGCCGACGAGCTCTGCTACAACGACTGCCCATGGCTAAAATCAACCAATACAATGAATTTCACTCATCCAAGCATAGCGTATCAGATATCAACCAGCCTTGGAGTCAAGACGAAAAGACAAGAAGCGTTGAGTAAGCACTCGAAGGGGATACCATTTGGACAGAAGGAAAGACTGACAAATAGTCTGAGAAGAATTCTTAACACCTATCCATGTGACCATGAGATTCTCAAAGAAATGATTCAGAATGCTGATGACGCTCAGGCATCTGATATTCATTTTGTGAAGGATGTAAGACACCACAAAGATACACATGTCTTTGAGAACAGTTGGAAGAAGCTACAAGGACCAGCTTTGTGTGTCTACAACAATAAACCTTTTTCACAGGCTGATCTGGAAGGTATTCAGAACCTAGGGGAAGGTAGTAAGGTGCATGATCCAAGTAAGACCGGTCAGTACGGTATAGGATTCAGCTCAGTGTACCACTTAACTGATGTACCATCACTGCTTACATCCAGTCCAGAACTTGGAGACACCTTGTGTGTATTTGATCCACATTGTTCGTACGTTCCAGGTGCAACGCCTTCTGAACCAGGAATGAGATTTGATGACCTGCCGTCTCTAAGAGAAGCTTTTCCCGACGTATTTAGTTGTTATCTGGAGGAGCAGTTCAAACTAAGCAACGCTACGTTATTTCGCCTACCTCTGAGGAATAGAGCAATGGCTGAGAGGTCAGACATATCCAAGAACACGATGACAGTACCAAAGCTTCAAACAATGCTAAGCCAGCTTAGAAATGAGGCCTTTGAAATTTTGCTATTCACCAACCATTTGAAACAAATTTGCATCTCAGACATTGACAGTAACACAGGTCAACTAGCAAACACTTACAGTGTATTCGCAAACATGTCCAAAACTGATCTTGAGAAGAGACAAGAATTTCACTTGGTTATCAAGAAATACAACGAGATGTTGAAGAACGGGGAAATAACAGTGGATAATATACCAAATACCACAGTGATGTATGATATGCTAATAGCAGACAGTGAAGGTAGACAAGAGTCGTGGAGAGTAACTCAGAGTCTAGGATTTGATGAATCAGCAGAGATACCACACAGTGTGATCCAAGCGTTCGAGAGAGGCGATCTAGCTTTGTTGCCGCGAGGTGGTGCTGCATGTCTCTTGGAGAAGAGATTGAATGGGAGAATGGAAGAGGACAACAGAAATAGGAGAGTCTATTGTTTTCTTCCACTTCCTATTGAGACTGAACTTCCGGTTCATATTAATGGACACTTTGCACTTGGGTACGAGAACAGGAGGCACCTCTGGACTCCAACAGGTGATTCTGGTTACAAATTTGAATGGAACCACATCCTTTGCACAGAGGTTATCACTGAGTCGTATGTGAGACTGTTGGAGAGTATTAGAATGCATGGGCTTAATGCACAGATGGAAGATGACATTGCCAAGGTCTACTGTTCCAGACAGATACTGGAAGGTGCCATACATGCATACCAAGGGTATTTCCCAACATTCAGTGAAACAAAGCCTGAGTGGGATTCCCTTGTGAGATCTGTCTACCAGAGAATAGCCTGTGATGAACTTCCTCTTCTTCCAGCAATAAGAGAGAATCCCCAAGAAGTGGAGGTAAAAGCACAACAAAATGTGCCTTCTGCAAGTTTGTGGCATGTATCATGGTTACCACCAAATGGAGAAGGCAGCAAAAAGGCTTTCTTCAGTAAGCTGGAAAAGTCAGAAGCAGTGGAAGACCAGAGATCATTTATCGGCAAATTCCGAAGTTTCTTTAGAGGCTCTACATCAGTACCAGAGAAGACTGATGCCCAGATTCTGAAGGAGCTGCTCTTGGACTGCGGCTTCAAGTTACTGGAAGCTACCCCAGTTGTGGTTGAAAATTTCCAGAAGGCTGGAGTTGACATTGATTTCATGTCGCCAGAAGGTGTCCTACTGTTTTTCAAGTCTTACAGTAAGGACAAATGCATATGCGAACTTGGTACACTTCCAGCCAAGGTTGAAGAGACACCGTTTAGAGATGCCAGAACCGTAAGAATTGCGTTAGAATACTGCAAAACTAATCCTGTCTTTCTTGAAAATCTGGATGGGTTACCATTGTTGTTAACCAAAGATAACATCGTGAGAGTATTCGATTCAGAAAATCCAGTTTTTGTGACCAAGTATGACGAATTGATACCACAGCGAGCGGATCTTTTTGTCCATCCAAGTCTGAAGGCCAGTATATTCAATGAAATTAATCTGGATAGCACTGACGTCTTCCACCAATTCACTATTGACGCCTTTGCTGAAATACTGAGTCATAGATTTGAGGCTGAGAAATATAAGTGTCAGAACAAGCCAGTTGAATGGAGTAAGCACTTCAAGTACTTTCCAACTGAGAGTTGGCTGAGAGAAGTCTGGAGCTTCATCTGGACAGAATTAGAATTCATCTTGAAAAGAAATAACAGGGATAAGGACAGAAGTGAAGTACTTCAACAGAGAGAAATTGAAGTGAGGGACCAGCTGGAAGCCTTGAAAGACTGGTCTCTCATACCAGCCAAGAAACAGACGAAGAATGTTCTGATATCCGTTGAACAAGCTAGCGATATACTAGATCTGAGAAACCTAGATTACAATCACTACGGAGTCAGAGATATCCTGATAAAATTGCAGATCCCTCAGTTGGACTGGGGTGCACTCAATTCAGACTCAACCAGAAATGCCGACCTGGTTCGACTCATGACAACAACCATGGATAAGCCAAAGGCTGTTCTGGACTTGGTTCACAAAACCATAGTCGAATCCGATGGCTTTGTGAACCTTAGCAAAGAAGAGAGTGTGAAGCTATTGCGATACTTTTCGGACAACATTGACAAATTGGTAGGAAGCGAAGAGGCTCAACAGAAGTTGAAGGATCTTCCCATATACAACACAATACACGGAGATCTCATCAAGCTTACGGGATGCCTGGTGTACACGCTTCCGGCAAAAATACCAACTGATGATATCGACGTTTGGCAGAGCAAGTCAGGGACAGTCTTTCTTGAGAGAAATGATTCCCTTCAAAACCTATACGATTATTTAGGTTGTGCCACTATTGGTGTTAGAGATGTTTATTGCCAGTTCATCCTGCAACATTTTGAGTATCTTTCTCCAGAAGCCCGAATGGTTCATCTGCAACATATCTATCAGCAGTACATAAAGCAAGGCGCTTCTGGTTCTGATTTCACAGAGCAAGATAAGGAAATGTTTATGGAATCGCTGAAAGAACTAAACTTTATTGAAGACAAGGAAGGCGGCCTACATTCTGCTTCTGATTATTATGACCCAGAAAATGTCCTGTTTAGAGTCATGCTTCCCGAGGAAAAACTTCCACCCAGAGCCGGTACACTGTTCAAGGAATCTGACTGGCTGACTTTCCTGAGAAAATTGGGCCTTAAAAGTGAGGTAACTAAGGAGATGACGTTGGAGTTTGCACAGAAGGTAGCGTATGAAGGAAATGATACGCAAAGTGCAAGCGCTCTAACCAAGTCCAAAGTTTTAACGCAGCATCTACTCACCATGCAGACTCCCGAAAAGACAAAAATCCTCGAAGATGTTGCTGAAATCAAATTTATCGCACCAGAACCTGTGTCACAGGAACTCGCAAACATGTATCCGCAATACGGTGATATCGGCAATGGGAAACTGGCCTATGTATCATTCAAGGACAGCGTTTCAAAGGATCACGAAAAGTTAATCTGGACGCAATCAAGTATCCTACCAACCTGGGCTGATCCCATGAAACAACATCAGCTTCCGCAGGAAGAAAAACTACAGCTAATAGAGTGTTTACAGGTCCGAAAAATACCGCCAGCTGAACTGGTCGTGTTAAATTTGAAGAATCTTATTGACCAATTCAAGATGGAGACAGCACCACTCGAAGGTTACAAGGCCAAGGCAAGGATTGAAGTTTTTAAAGCGATATATCGATATCTACAACAGCATGCTCTTGAGGATGAAGAAGCGAAGGAAAAATTGGAGGACATGCCTTGTATCGCTGTAGAAAACTCCAGGTGCTTCGTGAAACCAAAATACACGGTTCTGAACTTGTATCAGACTGAAGAAATTAAACCATTCCTCTACAAAGTTCCCCTGGAGTTTGGAGAATTTGAAGCACTCTTAAATTCTTTAGGCTCCACCGTTAATGCTACCTTTGATCAATATGCTTCAGTTCTGTCCACAATTGCAGAAATCACAGGTCCAGAGAGACTAACACCAAACGAGATGAGGACTTCGTACAAGGCCGTTAGGGGACTCTTCTCGTCCATCGAGAAAGACCCTTCAAAAGCAGACATAACAACAACCATTCTATACCTACCAGCTGAATCCGGAAGGCTCATAGATTCGACTAAATTAGTCTTCAATGACATGCCTTCATTCTATGACCGGGTGAAAAATCTAGGCCTCCAGTTCCTTGTGGATCTTAAGGAATGCGGAATCAAATACAGGAATTTCGAAGACATGTTGAATCAGCTTCCACAGAGACTGTGTCCAGGAATGTTAAGCTCCATCGTGAAGGAAACGCTTGTTGATAAAGTCAAGAAATCTGTGACGTCATCTGGAATCGCAGCACATCTGAGTTCCAGATTAACATCCGAGGCGCTGTTGAGGGCTGTAGCCAGGCTGGTCAGACACGAGTGTCATAAATCTGGAAGAAAACTGGACGAACCAGCAATGTTTGGGGTCCTGGATAGATTATCAACGATAAAGGTCTATGGTGTGAGTAAAGTTCTGACGCATCTGACGTGCAGAGGTAGAGCTGTGCCGGGAAGCGAGATGGAGAAGACTTGCTTCGTGGAGAGAATACATCTGTCTGGACCCGACATCTGGAACGTTTACATCAAGAACGACGCAGAGCTGAGTCAAGATCTGCTCATACCTCTGGCGGAAGTGATCAATTCCATTCTGACGGGACTCTTGAGAGATTCAGTTCTGTATCTTTTACCTCTGTTGGCCTGTTCAGAAAGTGAGATGCACAACAAACTAGACAGTCTGAACGTCCGAGTTGACCACACCCAGCTGACAAGTAGGATCCCAACATTGCCTCCAGCTGGAGAAACTGTTCCTGAAGAGTTGCTGAAGCTTCTCCGCCCTGTAACCAGCACTACTGTGCCCTCTGGTGACTACGTAGCCTACACCCCGGCAGATGGCAGCACAGAAACTGTGTACGCAGTATGTCAGGGTGTTGTGTGGGAATCATCTGAATTGGCCTACATGTTAGAGATCGGGGAGGGACCCGAGGGGCTTATCGTGGCACCTGCTACATCAATGCAGCAGTTCGCAAAAAGGCAGTAATGCATGTCTCACTTTATGTAATGAGAGACGTATGAACTTTTTTAAAAAAAATTATGAATAGCACCATGCTCATCCAATTTCCCAAAATGTCAGCATTATGCTTACACTTATATATCGAGCATTGCAACTTCTAGCACAGGGTACAGATATTGGGAAAATAAAAAAAAAGTCTTACCGAGTAGTGAATGCAGCTTTTTAAACAGTGTAATTTCGTCAGTAACATACCGTATACTGATTTATTGTCCCTCATGCATCAGCAATGAGGGTCTATGTATTGGACGAAATCTACATTTTTGTTCTGGGCCGCCACTGCAAAAAGTTTACCAGGACCCCCCACCCCCACCCGCACCCCCACCCGGACTGGGGAAAATGCATTTCTGGCCATTTCAGACAATTCTAGGGAAAAGTCGGGGGAGGCATGAGGGTCAGTGCTCCATCAGGACAACTCGTTGATCTAGTGTAGTAGTTTGCAAAATGAACTACACGATTTTGAGCGAAATCTAAGATTCGTTATTTGTATTTAAATCTGTACGAAATGTTTCATTGTCGTAATGGCCACATTTATTCAATAGTAACGCCACTGTGTGATTGAATATTGTTTGTAGTATTGAATTTATTACAATTTTTCCGGAACAAAAAGGATAAAAACAAACGGGACAAAAACAAACGGGACAAGTGTCTTTAACAACATAACACTTTCTAGACAGTGGTGTTATTTTGGAATGAGTATGTGCCATACATACCATACTTTTATAATAGGCAATTTTTCTGTTTGAGAAGAAGGTGAGGGCGGGCCCATGGAGTTAATAATTGTTTTGGCAGACAGAATTTTAAATGCCCTGCAGCATTGTATCATTGTTATGTATTCCAGTGCACTTTGTCGTTGCGACATTTTGTAAAGCAGTGTTTCATAATAAAACGTGCCTTTCGGTGAAAGTATTGTACATTTGTGAAGGAGGCAAAATAAGAAGAAGGTGTATCCTTTACAGTGCCCAATATTGAAAAATAATTGTTGTATTCTACTTTGCCTTTATTGAAATTCATTGCAATCGCTGTTTTTACATTACGCGTCCACGCTTTTTTTTTTTTAATTTAAACACTTTTGTTAAATAAATTTTGTGATGGTTGAGGTTTCACTAGTCGGAGAAAGAAAATCACTAATAAATATTATATTATGCAGAAAAAAAATAAGTACAAGTTTTCTTTTTAGAAAAAAATGTATTTATGGTGTTGAAGCTTACAATTATTTTGTTATGTACTTTATTCAAGTTAATAAACTTTTTTTTCTTTTTGAAATTACTGATCTTCATCTTTAAAGAGTTTTTCGTATAGATTTGCGGACAAGGATATCAACATATGTGTGTTTTTGGATTTGAATCCTGATATTCCGAACGCATTAAAAAGACTTAGAACCATTAAGATCGAATGAAGATCTTTCCAGGGGCGGATCCAGGATTTCCCGTTGGGGGGGGGGCGCCCGGCGGGCGCCAACCCTATTTTCGCCCAAAATTTAGC
>JBCAUI010284634.1:0-15749 GCA_038406195.1 Haplosyllis anthogorgicola
ATTTTATATGTATTCATGAATATTAATAAGATCACCTGACCTCCATGCTTGTGGGAAGATGGAAAATTTTCTTCAGCTTATTTTTATTTTGCATCCTACCTGTATTAATTTGGATACAACAATGTTGAAATGTAGAAATTGTTGAAATTGTTGAAATGTTGAAATTTTAGTATGAAATGTGAAACAGGTGAAACAGTTTTGGCATTTAGGTAATGTTTCTGTGTGTTTCGGTAGTAATATTGCAGTTTTGGTAGTAATAATGGAAATAATGGATGTAGGTCACCAAAATACTCAATACTTGAACTGGATACTAGTATCCATGTGGTTTTTATAAAGTTTTTCAGCTGATTTCTGCAAAAATACAACATATACATAATAATGACAATATAGAGACTTCATACTTCCCTGTATGAGCCAGTTGTATCCATATTAATAGGGGTAGCAGGCAAAATAAAAATAAGCTGAAGAAAAATTTCCATCTTCCCACAAGCATGGAGGTCAGGTGATCTGATTGATATTCATGAATACATATAAAATGTGCACTGAAATGTTTCGGCAGTAATAAACGTGCGCGGTAGCTCAAATGCTGAGGAAGCTCAAGCTGAAGCAGGCAAACGACATTTTTATGGCTGGTGTAAGATTCCGGAGGTCATGTTTCCAATGTGAACATCAATATTTTAGTTGGGTATCTTGAAACAGTAGCATGGACCAGAAGCTAGGATCACCAAATGTAAATACAACAATCATTTGATTACTCTGAGGACTCTGACCTGAATATAAAAGTGTTTTTGGCATAATGCAGTGATTATATGTCTAGCAATATATATACTAAGGCTGCGTGAGGTCATTTGGGATCGTGCATACATAACGAAATTAAATTTTTTTGGGTTCGACCGATGTAAACGTGTGTAGAAATGTTATGATCCCTTCGAGGCAAAGTAAAGATAATTAACACTAATAATTTAAATGGCTCAAGAAAGAGCTCTTTCTGTCTGGTATAAAAAAATGGAACCAACATTTCATGGCACATACGCACACACGTACCGGTGGTACTGAAGTTGTACTGGACGCACCTTAACCTTGTGATGCCACGCATGGAGTGTTTCACCTCAACTGCAGACAGGCTGAATTTGGTTGACATGAATGGTCCCGTATGTCTCAAGCAGCCATCAAAATGCTTTGTGAAACATTTCTTTATGACTTGAACAGAAAGTACACAGCTGGATATTGTTGTGAGATTGATATTTCGGAATGTACACTGTCGTGTAAAGATTAGATGCATTCCTCAAATAAAATTCATTAGACCATAAAATGCAACCACTTTCAGAAGACTTAGATCACAAGTCCCCGACTACAATAATTTCTCTACCCTGGACATAAATACTTCGTAAAGGATTAACCATTATTTAAAAAGCTGTGTTAAGTATTGTGATATTGTTTATTTCCTCTTTGTGTAATTGTGAAAGATAATATAACAGCAAACCTTATTTATTTTGCCCATAGCGAAAAGTGTCATTTAATTTTAAATTGAACACATTGCTTGCCGCAAAAGGTACAACGGTTTGTTTACCTTCCTCCTCTCCGTGCAGTAATTGGGAACACGTACACATATGTATGTGTCTCTAAAACTGTACATCTAATCGGGAACATTTTTGCAAAATATTTTCAGTGATTGATGCACATGTAATTAATTACAGAACTGGTATTGAGTGAACATGAACTCGGTTCACCCCGAAAACCTGTCATGTTCAGGACTAAAATATTCTGATCTAGACGTATAAATTGGTGAAAATATGCCATCGATTAACATTACGTGAATTTCGCACTGAATAAACTTGTTCGGTACTTTCCCCCTGGGACATGTTACCAAACGTTGAATTTTCATCTGTGCACATATTTTTTCAGTAAATTATTTTTGTTTGTAGGGTTATCAGGAACAACTGGAAGATGTATCGCTGACAGGCATGGAACCAGAAAACCTACATGCATTGTTTGGCAACATCAGTGATATTTACGCCTTTAACAGGTAAAAGTCTCATTGACGTAAATCACTACAGAAATTCTGCTCCAAGTCATATTTAATTAAGTGGGAATACGAAATAATTGGTTTTTGTGCAACAGTAGCGGTTTATTACATAAGCCGATTATTGATTGCGGCAGACAAGTCGCTCTTAGGCAGTTGAGTGATTTGTCTTGAGAATTGGAATTGGGTTACCACACCAGCTTTATTCGTTGAGAAGTAGATTAAATGCATCAAATTACGTCAAATAATAATAGAAAAGTCTTCATCTACACGCTAGAGTTGTATATTAAATTATAAACTGTCAAGTAACACTATTCACCCAGTCATCCCACTGTGAGTCAGGCTCATATAGTTTAGCCTATTTTTGTCTTCTAAAGCTGAATATGAAAAGATGAATGGATTGATCTCAACTCCCATGTAAAGACCAAATGAGGCAATTCTGCATCCAGAGCTATTGGCTTGGGACATATTTCACGAGGTTGTAAGAGTACTCTACATGTAAATGTACCAAACCCCAGTTGCGTTATTTCTTCTGCAGCAGCAGAGCCTGACAGCCTTTCTTGATGAACAGGGCAGCAAATGTGTGCAAAATAGGGGAAATTAATTGGCCCTGTCAACAAGACTGTGGGCTTGAGGAGTAAATTTTGCTTGAAGACATCGAAAAGAATGATTTATTTATTTGACCAGAAATATGTGGTTAAATTTAGTTTCACTCATAGAAATGCTTAATTAATAAAGTTAAGAGATATTGCTGGTTGCCTACTTGACACTCACATTCAAGTTAAAGATAATGAGGTGCTCTTAAAAACACAATTAAAATTGCAAAGAATACTTTTCATGACAGAATTATTGTGTGTTAATTTTAATGTATATTTTGCTTTTGCATTTCTAGGATATTGCTAGAAGAACTAGAGAACTGTGATATGGATCCTGTGAAAGTTGCACAATGCTTCGTCAAGAGAAATGAGGGTTTTGTTATTTACACCGACTACTGTACTAACTATCCAAGGTAACCGACAGTACATTTATAAGTAACATCAAATACCGTATATTGCCTAATTAACGCGTCTGCTCTAATTAACGCGCACCCCCTTTTTAGCTGACTTATTGAACTTTTCACACACATCAGCTATGGACTTTGCATATGCCAACACATACGAAAATGATAGATTTTCAAATTTGTGACATCTTCAGCATTAAAACTACAACCCATACTGAGTTTGTATTGCAGATTAGTAAACTTTAAGATGCTGGGTACCCTTGTTTCACAATAACAGACTCATAAAATCATAAATGTAAGGTGTCATTAAGTGCGTTTCTATTTCCTGTCTTTAACGGAGGCTCCCTGGAAGTTGGCAGTGAACAAGCATGTACAAAAATAACTCCTACGCGCATGCGCGTTAATTAGGCAATATACGGTACATATCATGATATTCATTTTGTAATACATCAACTGCAAGTGCAAAACAGAATGACTTCGGAGGAAAATAGTTTAATCCAAGGAATACGAAAATCTCATCTGCTATCACAAATGTAAGTGAATGCATTAAAAGGGACGATTAACTCTCATTACAGAGCAGTAGAAATACTAACTGAATGTATGAGAGAATCGGCGACGTATGAAGTGTTCAAGCAGAAACAACTGAAACTGCGACATTCACTACCGCTCGGTGCTTATCTACTTAAACCTGTACAGAGAATACTCAAGTATCACCTTTTACTACAGGTATGACTGTTCGTTCATCATATCCTTTAAATAAAACATAATAAGAATAGAAAGTTTCGTTGACAAAAAGGAAATTTGATTTATTTGAGTATTTGTTTTGCTTTTGAATTTTGCGACAAATATGTAACTATATGAATTTTTTTTTTACAGAATATTGTAAATAACTTCGAAAAGGAGCAGACTGGTTATAACACAATCTCTCAAGCACTTGAGTCCATGACAAGTATGGCACAACATATTAATGAGATGAAACGAAAACATGAACATGCCGTGCGGATCCAAGAAATACAGAGTCAGCTCAGTGATTGGGATGGTGCAGATCTTACCACATACGGAGATTTGGTGCTGGAGGTAGGAGAATGCACAGTTGCAGTTGAACTTTCCAAAACGTTTAAGGAAGCAAAACTAAATAAGCCAATATTACACGTGTGGATATTGTCATTACAACAGATTTTTAAAGTAAGATTGCCTAAACTTGTAGTAATGTGTTTTCTTTTAAATAATAACAGGATGCATTTCGGATGTACGGAGCCAAGGCGGAAAGACATTTGTTTCTCTTTGAAAAGTGCCTGCTTATTGCAAAGAAAGCTGAAGATGGTATCTTGGCTTGCAAGCACTGCATCGAGGTAAGGTTAAAATTGTTTTCCTTTTGGATAATTTGTTGTTAGGTACGGTGATATTGATTTAAACTTTTGAAGTGCTGGTAATTAATATCTACAGATTATTGCAAAAAAGTTACAAATGTACGAATTTGTTCAATTAAATTATTTCAGTGTTCAAATCTTATGTTGGTGGAGAGTATACCAAAGGAACCACTTAGTTTTCATGTAATACCATGGGACAACCCTAAAATGCAGGTTACTGTTCAGGTATGCGGAAGTATTTGACACAAAATCGTATTACCTTAAGAAATGTTTAGTTTTGATAAATGCAAAAAAAGCCAAAAAACACTTGTTAGCCTCATTGTATTGGCGCAACTGAAAATCATGTTGTCACTCTGATTTCAATCTGCATGATGGTAATTTGGATGGTCAGACATTGTTGTTGGATTCAAATAGCAAAGAACTTTTACCGGCAGGCTAAGAATTTGGAGCAGAAGAGACGGTGGTGCCAAGACATTAAGAGGCTAATTCTTGAAAACTACAACGCTGTCATTCCTGACAAAGCCAAAGAGCTCGTTATGATGCTCGGAAAAAGTAAAGAGGAAGATGGTAAGAGATTCCTGTTTATTGCATTGAAGGCATGCAGGACTAGCCTAGTCTGTACTAACTTGAAATGTTAGATCTACACAAATTTGTAGCGAAATGTTTTTAAATCAGCAAAAGATTTACACAAATTTGTAGTTAAATGTTTTAAATCAGCAAAGATTTTGAAACATTACCACAACACCAAGGTTGACAATTAAACTCTTGTAGATTTGGATACTTCTCTCGAGCCCACACCAACCAGAAAACATCATACTGCTCCCGAGTATTTGGAAAAGAGACGTGTGAGACGAAAATCCACGACCATACTTCCTGGTAAATGTAATATTGATTGATAATATTGAAGATGCACAAATTATTTCATAATGTGGGTCAAGATTTGTAACATGATTTTCTTTTGTTGCAGATTTTGGATTGTTGAAAGGTAAAAAAGGTGGCCGGAGGAGCGAAGGTAGTCCTGCGACTCGACATGTAAGTTTAAATATACTGATAGAGAAAGTAATGGTTTAAGCACGTTGGAAAAGAGTACCATGAATTTAGGTGGACATTCCGGGAATATTATCACAAAAATGAAAGATAAATGAAGGATTTCCATTTTCATCAATTTAGTGGCAAGTTCAACGTGGTAACTTTAGCAAATTAAAGTCAAATGAAATTAAACAACGATTTTAACGTTATTTCGGCTACCACCCCAAAGAAGGAGGTCCGAAGCATTCATTGCTACAAACAAAATCAATGCACACTCTCCCAGTAAACTTCCAAAGGTACATATTTTGTACTGACTTGAAGAATACATATATTGTATTGACATATATTGTATCATATTATAAATTGTTCGTCTTAAAATTGGATTGAAAGTTAGGAATTTAATAAGCCCCTACTTTCTGTTACCTTATTGAAAAAAAACCCTGAATCTAAATTGAAATGTTTTGTATCATTATAAAAGTCATCGGCAAGTTATTATAATTTCGAGACTTTTGTATTTTAGGGTAAAGCTGAGGCTTCTCCGAGGACCTCGAACAGTGGATCAAGATTTGGGAGTTTCTTCATGCGCAACAGAAGTCGCAGTCTAGAAAGCATTGATCTGGTGCAAAGCAAACTTGATCTGCCGACCAACAAGAAGCGAAATTCCAGAGAGACCGATGACGAAGACGATGCCTACTCACGACCAGATAGTCAGTGTAGTGATGTTGACGGTCATATTTATGATCATCTGGAGGCTTCAGACAGTTTCTGTGACGAAGATGTACCAGAAAATGAAAGATCCCCATTGAGAAAGTCTGACAGTTTTCGCATTGCAACTAAACTCAATCGCATTGACTCCAAGAGGGTTGTAGATGATGCCGTTAGGAATAGGTTCAAAGTGAGGAAAGATGAGAGAAGGCGGAACAGGAATAGCCTTGAGTCAAGTGACTATGGAACTAGAAGGGATTCATCCAAACTATTGGACGATGGATATGTTAGTGTTAAGTTTACAGATAGTGGATTCCAGTTGGATCAAGTAGATAGTACTATAAGTCCAACGAGAAGATCTGCTTTCTCTGATTCGGAAGAAAACTTGGGTGATTACATTGAACTTGCTGCTGTAACTGCAAATAGAAATGTCTCAAAGGACAAAGACAACTCCAACAATAATTCTGGTCAAAACAGTGAGAGGATGTCACGTCAAATGACACCTGCAAGAAGTGCCAAATTCTCCAGTTGGCTCAATAAACATAATGGTGCTAGAAATTCAGCCTCAGCAATTCAAAACTCAAATGGTCACAGATGCCTGCAGAAATCAAATAGTTTTACAGCACAAAATGTCAGACACCAAGAACTTATCTACGAAGATCACACATCAAGAGCTCGAATAAGTTCCGATCCAACAAAGAGCCGTACCACAGATGAATCTGTCTATGACAACTATGCAGCTGCAATATATGGTCCTCTTATAGGTCAGTTCAGCCGGTCTGATTACCAATCGGTATCTGCAAATTCTTCGCCAAGACGATCAACACCAAATGTGTATTTGAGATCAAATGCAAGGCACTTTACCAGTCATTTTACAAACCAGAACCCAAACAGGGAAAGTCCTTCGCGGGATGATCCCTGGGTCTTGCAGAACGAATCAAACACACCAAGTAATTTAACCAGTGCTAAAAAGACTTCCGTGCTTAGAAGGTCAAATTCTTTATCTTCAATGTGTGACAGCCTAGAGGATATGAGATTTAGAAAATTTAGAGGTCACAAGAAAAAGCCTTCGGACACATTAGTGTTTTCAAACAGAAATGCCTTTATAGCAACTTCAATACCCAGAACTATTAGGCAAGACATTGAGACTGAAAGGGCTATTGCAAGATTAGGAACCCCACCAAGAGAACGTGGACCAAGTGACTTTACAGATGAAGTAAACGCGTGTAAAGAAAGAGGCCGTATTGTCGCCCGATATGCAACACCACCGCGTGCAGTAATGGAACCACCAAAACCACATCAAAGCGAGTCTGAGTATATGCATCTAATGAGCCAAAGTTATCATGAATATAATGTCGATGAGACCATGTCACCCGGTATGAGTGCCTCTAGTAGCCTGGATTATGCAACTCCGGCATCCATGATGTCACAGTCATTTAGTACATCCTCTCCTTCGGGCACTGGACGCGATATGTGGAGGGATTTGGAAGAATATATCAAGAATTCACCAGATACACCCTCTCTGCCGAAGTTTCCAGTGTTTCCAGGGAGCCGAAGTGATTTTGGCGATGTTCATGGAAGAAGTGCGTCGCTACCAAGGTCTGAGACTGCAATGAGTACAAGGTCATCCCTGTCGTCAGCAAGTTCAACAATGCAGAGCCCATTACCAACGAGTCCAAACTCACCATTCTTTTCTCCTGGAGAAGGTATTGTGGATTCACTGAAGAATGCAGTGTTTAGCATTACGTCTCGAATCACTGGTAGAGGAACTAGAAGTGTTGGATCGAGCCCAGTTCGATCCAGATCAGCCAGTGCTCTTGAGGATTTGCGAGTGCGCCCACCAACTCCTCCACCAATGCCTGTCAGTGAACAACCAGATGCAGAAACTAGAAAAGAAAAACGTAACAGATTTGTTTACAATTTAGCAAGACAGTACAGTATGAGAATCAAGAACAGCAGACCAAGACATTTTTCTGATAGAAAGGCAGAAAGAGACACTGCTACCCTAGCTAGACAACTGGCCGCTTTACTCAAAGAGAACAGGCAAGGTGGTAATGTTATTGGTGCTAGAATGGCTTCAACAAAGCCTGTTGTTCTTGGAACTTACACATTACAAAGACATACACCTCGACGGCCAGCAATAACAAAGGATGACAATGATGAATCTGACGACGAAGAATTATGTGGCATAAACTTTAATTTAGAAGGAAGTGATTCACGAGCTAACCGTAATCCACAAGGGTGCTTATCAGAAAATGCAGAACTGCCATTTAAACGTAGAAATGCAGATATCAAAGTTCAAAACCATGACTCTGGCTGTCCAGACATGAAGACCTCGCAAGCAGATCAGATTGTTCCACAGTCAGCTTTTCTCAACATTGAAGGTGCTGCTGTAGATGCGTCAACAGATCATTCTCCAACCCCATCCCCCATTCCTTCTGATGCACCAGACACTATTGATTCCAGTGGCGAAAACTCTTCAATATATTTCTACGAGCGCAGATTTCTTGACGATCTGGAGTCAAATTTCGGTGAAGAGGATGATGTGTTTCGGGACTCTGCAGTATACAGTGATGATGGCACTGCAGGTATGGACGCAGATACTCTTGGCCTAAAAATGTCCATTCGAGATACAGTTCGGTTAATAGAACAACGCTACAAACCAAGACCTATCCCTAAACTGGAGGTGAAGAAAAAGGAAAAGGCCCATGCCATCAAAGAAATCATGAAATGCTTAGAAACGAACACTTCATTTGTCAAAGATTGTCAAGAAGGCATCCAGACATCTGAATGCTCCTCGGAAAAGGTATCGCCAACAAGAAATAGGGAGCTAGTTGAGTGTGCGACGCTAACTCGCATACGACAGAACTCACTGAGAATCGGAGAAAACATCGACGACTGTTCAACAAAGGATGAAGCTGCGGGACACACAGAAGGGAGATCCATGGACAGTGAAAATGATGCTTCAGACTTGTCACCAACGAAGAAAGGGTGGGTCAAGGAAGTAGTTCATTTGTTGGAGCATGAACAATTGAGCTAACACAACAGTATAACTGACTCGCACATAGATTTGAGTAGACATTACTCTTAACTTAAACTAGCAGTTAACGAATTCACCACAATTCTTATTAGTTCAACAAGACACTATTCCATAAGAGTGACTTCCCATGATTGTTCTGTTTGCATTTTACAGAAACAAAATTGAAAATATCGGCTTGATAAATCACTGTATGATATCTCGAGCAGAGCTATTGAAGAGACTAGCATGAAAAGTTATTATTTGGGTTCAACTAAAATTAACACTTCCTCTATGGAATAGTTTCTTTGCTAGCAATGGACGTGGTTGCACAAATGTGTGGTTTCACTGCCTGTGTAGAAACTGCTATATAAATATAAACTGCAGAAAGTACATTTTGCCTAATATTGTATTTAATATTGATTACTGATTAAGTAACTTGCATAACAATTACCTTTAACAGCTATAACTACGATGTAAAGAGTTTGTTTTACACCGTTCACCTTGTTTAAAATATATTTTGACAAGCTAATGTAATTATTCCAGTGGATGCCATTTGCGTTTTTGATAGTCTGATTAATTTTACAAATTCCCCAACAGGTCTGCGCCATGTCTGAATGCAACACTGTGAGTTTGAATGGCAAAGTTAAATCTTTGTGCTGTGTTGTATAAGATGAATGTTGTGTGTTATTGAATTGTGGTGTGTGAGAATCATGGATTTCTCAACCCCTCCCAAAATTCATGTCGGTAAAAATTGATTAGCTTTTCACAATGGAATGAACCCCATCTTAACCTTTTTTCGCGAAATGATAACCCTGAAAACAACGTAAAGAAGTTAGTTACAAGTTAATGTTTTCTATTCTCTTGTTATATTTTAAGCCGAAATTAGTTCTTTCTTTTATAAAGCCTCCCCATCACGGTTGTCGGGTCAGTAATAAGTTATCTAGATCTACAAATTAATCAGATTAATTTCAGGAAAAATTAATTGTAGATGTTTGAAATGTTGTCTTTTGAGGTCATGAGACACACATTTCAAATTTATCCAATAAAGCCGTAATGTTATATTTGGGTTTAGTGTTAATCATCACCTTCCATGCATTTAGATGTAGTACTACTACCAAGTAGAAAATAGCTGTAACTTATTTAGAAAGAACATGTTGTACTTACATGCTTCATTTTTTAAGAATTTTGTTTAGATATAATAAAACAAAATATGTAACTTGCTCAAAAAGAAAAATTATGGTGCTATATTTTGATGAAATAAAAGCTTTGAATTTTGTAACCTACAGACAAATATACAAGTTTAATCAAATGTAAAATGCAACTAAAGCGTTTCCTTTTCTTTTTACCACTCAATTGTTACCAATCTCCTATGCTCCATTCGGGAGATGGGGTGGGGAAGGGGTACTAACAAAGGTTTTGAAACGACTAACTTCCATTTTTAAATGTTGTCAGTTAGAAGACACATTCATAGACACTCCAATTTTGTATTGCTTACAACTTCTGTACAAGATCCTAATTAGAAATATGTGCACGGACAATCCAGCTTAGCTCGAACACGGATAACTCGAACATTTTGTTGACTGGAACTTTTTAAAAAGTCCCATCAATAGACAAACTGTTGTAAAATTAACGTTTAATTTAAACTATCTCTTAGCTCGAACATTTTAGGAGCTTTCCTTGAGGGTTCGAGCTAAGCGGGATATATCTTTACAATCAAATGGATAAGGTAAGTAGAAGGTATAAAGATCTTGACGTCCACGAACAGATTATTTTTCCAACGGCCTGTATTGATTATTACATGATTATTACAAGATGTAATTTGAACAATGTTATATTTTCAGATTTAACCGCAGGGAAAAGGTAGTGGATGTCCTGTTTCTTTCGACTGTAAGAACTTGATTTGCTGTCGTTTTAATTACCACACACTATTCTAATGTTAATTGAAATTGCTGTAACTGCATCATATTGACAAACAAAAGAAGATTGGAAAAACGAAATTCTTACATTTTATGCGACAGCAGCATTAAAAAAAATCAGAGATTACTTTGTTGCTCTTTCATGTTTAACATGATAATTATCATTACCAGAGGTGTTGTCTATTTGCTTTTTGTTCCGTATTCAGAACCTTCGAAAGAGTTTGAAGTACATGTATTTGCCAGTAATGTTTTCATTTTTAAAATTAGTTTGCTTACTTTCTACCCACTACTTCAGTGGTAATTGACTTAATAGATTGCTACCGTATTTATTGCAGCTAAAACTAAACTATGTGAAAAGGCTGTTTGAACTTTATTTAATACCTTCAGTAATAAAATGGCTTTAGCGTGTGTTTTCAATTTAGTAGTCATATTACTTCAGATTGCGTTTGTTACACAAAACTCAAATCGAGTGGAATCTTTCGTTTTGTTTTTACCAGCATCCTTTATTGTTCTCATCACGTTGAAAATTAACTGTAAATTTACATCAGTTGGAAGTAAATTTCTGACGAAACAAATGTTTAATATATTGGTTTTCTGAATTGACACTCAAAAGATTTTTCCTGTTTTTGCATAAGTCAGAGCTCATCTGACCTGGAATAAAAGTAAGACAATGCAGGACACAATATTACAACGACACAAATGGTTGCGTAACTGGAAATATAGATAGCAGTAATATAATGTTTATAAGAAGTTATATAGGTGCATTAGCAGCCAAATATCAAGTCTTTATAATTAATTTCATGCCCAGCAGTAAGGTTCAAGGAAAAAAACCAAAATGTGTTAACCAGTATTGTTAATATATTACAGTGACATATTTTTTGCCAGGCTTTAGGTGGGACAGATGCAGATATGAAGTCTCTGTAGTGTACACAGACGACAGCTGACGATGGGCGAACCCTGATTTTGTAAGCCCTTAGGCAATTATACCAGATTAACCAAAAACTTCAATTCCATAAAAAATTACGTTAACTATGAAATGTGCAGTACCATGTACTGTTGTTCGCATGTTCCTGTTCTTGATAATCGGCACGAGTACACGGGACTTAATATTAATAAACTAATAATAAACTCACAGGGAGTGATTATATTCATGTATTTATTGATATTACTTTTCAAAACATAAATACACGCATACAGGTAACCAGTGATGGTTGTTAAACCTGAATAGGGTTGAAAAACAATGAACATAAACGTTTCATAATACAGCATTACAAACGCTACATATATGCCCGCACTGCTTTAAAATGTCTCTTGATTAATTTTTCTCACTCCGAATGTTATTCGACCGCTTACAAAAATCAAATACCAACAAAATGGATTATTCATTTAACAACGCAGACCACTGGATCAACGAAGACTGTGAGACCTACTGTAAGTACTCATCTGGATTTTACTTGCACGTTTCACATTTAAATTTTATACCCTGATGTGTTATCGATACACGCATTTCTTTCAAATATTACAATATGCCTTGCGGATAGTATTCTAGTTCTACATTCCAACACCTGACCATAAACTATATTTACAGAAAAAAACAAAAACAATAAACGATGAAAACGAAGGCAAATAAATGTATTCAGACACATTCTTGGATAAGTATTGAACTGTTCACATTAATGATGTATACATATTTTTGAGATGGACAATTGATAGAGGCTAACTTACGGATTGAAAACCGAAACCCAAAGCTGAAACATGATTCCTATTGATGCGTTAGTCGCATCGAACCATTTTCTGCGACGTTTCGGATTAACTTGTTGTTTCTTGGTACCTCTGAACAGTTCGGCAATTTTAGAAACCAAGTTCAAGATTGTTTTGTTTTGTTTTTAATTTATTCCAATTAATTTTTAAAAAAATAGAGCCTAACTTAAATACGCAAAATACACTGTTCCAGACCACAATGACATGAACATATCCTGTTACTTAAAAACAGGTTCCCGGAAAATTTGCACACATGCACTATACAAAAACAAGCTCAGTCAAAGGGTTTCGACTTTCCATAACAATTTAGCAACAAACATGCATAAGATTATTGACGGAAAACAAATTGCATATATAACATTTAACTTATCCCAACAATCAACCAATCTTAACAATTTTTGCATCACAATTCAATAAATGTTATGTAACTGCACCATAAATGTATCTATAGTCACCAGAAGGATACCAGAAGGAACTACTATACCCGGACTGCTATACTTTCAGTCACGTCTTTAAGCCCCTGTGTGTGACTGTGTGTGTGTGCCTATTGAATTGTACGAATGACTGATGAGATCGCCCTTGGTTTGTACAAAGAAGCTTAACATTTTACATCACTGTGTAACAGCACATGTGATTTTTTACCATTTTGAATTCAAAATTACAAGTGTCGACGATAAGTTGTTACATGTTAAGGTAAATCATTTTGCACCTGTACGGTGTTACAACTGGATGGGCTTAACTACGTGAATATCCGGCCTAAAGTCGTAATTTTATGAAGAAACCATCGAAACAAAAATACGCAATCATAGCAAGCAATAATTTATAGTACGGGACAGTATTGGTGGCATGTTATCCGTAACAATTTAAAAATTCAGTTGATGGATTTATTTGAACAAGACCGTTCTCCAGCATGGCGTCCTGAGTTGATAGTTCTAAACATCTGAATCATACTTTATATTGTACTTGATTAATTTGGATCGAATAATTGTTTCCTCTGAAAGATGCCAAACACCATCTCATACATGAATATGCCACCATCACTGCATCCAGGGTTACATTACAATAGCTGATGTAAACAGGCACCATCACAACTTACAAATAACTAGTTATGAATATCACAAAAACACAATAAAGGTTAAGGTTTAAATGACACGTGGATATCTATTTTATGTCCTTGATTAAATATCCATCAATCTTATCCCAGCTAGCACAAAAATGTGACCTTCATTGTCCAGAAGTTATCACGACAAAGTGCACTTATAGACCAGGCAAGATTTTCAGTTTGTGTACTTTAGTTACGAGAGACTCGCAGTTTAATATAATACGTCGTAGAATGTTAGTTTTTGCATTGGACATCCAGCTTTAACCAGGAGCACTTCTCCTGTCAATTATCATTCAATATGAGGTCCAGGAGTATTGGCACCTAATGGTCCCTCTATTCGTGATAATTAATTATTGACGAGATCACTTTTGGACGCTTTAGCTTGTTTACTTCATCTAGCAAAAGCTAAAATATATCCCTGCTATGAATGCATAAGTTTATCAAGTTCCTGTGTCACGCACAGTAGATATCAGTTATCATTACCAATATGCTCCTCAAAACCTTCACTTTCCGTCACCAAGGCTCGTTCCAGTATGACACGACCCTCCTTGTACCTCTGATTTTCCTCAGTTGCAAATTCATAAATCCATCCCAGTTTAGCTTCACAATTTTTGCAGGCAACATCACGCACCATATGACGACCAGTGAGCATCACACGGTCTTGCACCTCACTGTAGTTGAGGTTGACTACTCGGTTGAACAAAAAAGCTCTCCCAGTAGCACCAGTAAAGCGTGTCGAGATCAACTCTGATCGGTTGGTGAGCGGCGTATCACAACTGGCACACGAGAACAACCTGGTGCCTCCTAAATGGTTGAGAAATATTCTCCCCATATTATTTCTGAAAGACAAACACAGTTAATGATCACATTTATCTGTTGAATAGCTTTTATGTCACACGTTTTGTTTATTTTGTTTGAAGTCCGCGTGATGCAAGTTGCTTTTGTGCATCGCAGTGATCAGTCTGGCCAGTACTCATGTGGACGTGACCAAAGTCTGGTGGAACAAACTAACCAAACTACAGACATATTTAACAGCCCTCAGAAAGTCAGGTCCACTACCATGCACGCAAATAAGCTATTTAACACGTCGCAACTAACTACATCTTTTTACACAAACCTTTTGAATAGTTGCCACAAGCAGACAACAAAGAAAGGAAAAAGTAGGTTAATTTATATAACATGGCAAATAAAAACAAACTTTCACATCATTACACTGTAGCAGTAATGTCAGCTATATGAAAATATCCGACAGTAACGGTTATCAATATTTAACACAGAATATGTACCCACTGAAAGTAACGATGAATGAGCTTGCTTCAGACTAATACTGGGTGTAGTCCACTATGATTATGCACGGAAAATTTTATGACCATGTTTGTACTTGGCAACAAGTATACAAAAATAATCATTTTCATTTGCTTACCCTGAGTCTAACGCAATATCTAATCGTTAACTCTGTACGCCTCGTAAAAGTTGTGTTATTAAAGTACCTTCAGCACATAACGTAGTTACAATTACCTTTGTTTAATTTGTAAAATATGGCAATGATTGAGTCAGCTGTCACCCTTTCTGTTTCCTCCCAGATCAAAACATTGGTGACGTCATAGGCCATGTGGATCTCGCAAGCCACGTGACGCTTACAAACTAAAGCAAAGAGCACCGAGAAATTAGGTGTACGCACTTTCTTCTTCATGTAGTCTACTTTTGCCCTACTGGGTCTACTGACTAGCCATCTTTAATCATGATAATTGTCTAGCGGTGACTTTTGTTAGCGTAACAACCTGCCCTCTTTCCCGCCGAATAACCAAGCGAAGTCTCCCGTCA
>JBCAUI010284745.1:0-15744 GCA_038406195.1 Haplosyllis anthogorgicola
TTTTTGCGCAAAAATCCCCAAAAACTGCATGAAAATGAAGAAATTTTGGGCCGTGGGGGGGGGGACGCGCGCCTCCCGCCCCCCCCCCCCAGATCCGCCCCGGGTAATCCAGTGCCATTTACTTCCTAATATACTTCCTTCAACTACACTTCAATTCTGTCTTTTTCTATTTTTAAGTTCGTCAATTCGTTCTGTGTTAGAGGATACAGCAATCTTCCATGTACTTTAACATGAAAGTTGTGAAAACCCCTTGTCGTCATCTGGTGAGTTCTTTTAGTTCACAAAATTTGGTAAACCAATTCAGGAACCTTTTAGAACAAGAGAATTTCATGCTTTGCTATTGACGCCTACAATAGCACAGCGTGAAACTCTGTTGTTGTATAATGGATAGTTTCCATCTTCTTTTAAAAAACAATTCATTCCTGGCATAACCTGACAGGGTAGACTTGTATACTGTTTTGTCATTTCGTGTAGCATATGTTACTACCATTTTGATTTAATCACATCACACAGCACACTGTGGCCTTTCAAACTGTTCAAACATAAACCTGTTTGTTTTTGAAAATACAAGGCATTGAGTTTGTTAATTTTTTTCGGATTGTGACAAAAATAGCTGTATTTGTACAGATATTTTCCTGACGTTCACGATATTACTTTCTTTATTATTGTCAATTTTTCAATTTATAACATAGTTCTCTTTTATTTTCTTGTTGTGTGAAATCCACAAATTCAATTTTTTAGTTATTGTGAGAAAATACTGGTTTAGTGGAAACCATCGCAGTGGAAGAGAAGTGCATATGTCATTAATATACCCTGAGCTCCGTATAAAAACCCATACAAGGAAAATAAGGGCATCTTAAGGACAATAAAAAATATTTGCCCTAAAAATGACCCACATTTCTTGATAAGTTCAAGGTAAAATTGTTAGAAAATGTCAATATTTTTTTCTGAATATGTAGAAAATCCAAACTTGTGAAGGGAGACTTAGACCAATGACCTTCAAATTAGTTGTTTTGACCTTGAAATTTATCTCTTCCAAAAAGGACACTTTTGTCAGTTGATTCGAAACACGATTTCAATGTGGATATTATGATTACAAATTTAAGTTAATTATTAATGTGACTTTTTGTAATCCATAACATAAGACACAGTTGTAAGTCAATTACCGTAATTGTCCGAAATATGGTGCATGCCCTAATTATGGTGCACCACCTTTTTCAGCTAATTTACTGAATTTTTTGCAGTCAGTGTCTGCAGATATTCAACCATCGTAACTCAAAAATTTTGCAGGTAACAAGTTTTGATCATGGTTTATTACTGTCTTGTGTGTCTGTAAGGGGTAATTTTGTATCTCAAACAAATCAAACAACAGTATTCATGTAGTCTTACAATGTTCTATTCCCATACAGCATGCTCTGAACTGTTCATAACACATCAGAAGATTGGAATTTTTTGTGTTTGTAAATATCACGTACCCCTGAAGTTAGGTCTACACGTTCTGCGCGTTATTTCGGACATTTACGGTATTTGATTTTAATGTTGTCCACTTTGTAAAATAACGCCAGTCTAGGTACAGTCACAATTGTACTGTATATATTTCCCATGATGAATCACGTTGGTTGAATGGCATCAATCAATCACAGGTTGATCGCATTTTCCTGCACTGGTCTGGAATTCAAGCCGCACATCATTGTAGCGCCGTCTCCATTGGACCATCCTATTCCTGGGTTATCACTGTCCTCTTGTTTTGTGAGGCCTGTCAAAGAAAAACAGAAAAGACAGGTTAATTTCCTTATAATTTTTATTTATTTATTTATTGGATAAATAACAGTTTTTATTGGACCAGGTTCCGTCGTGGACCACTGATTACCGCTGGTTTTGGATTTCGTGTAACCTTCCCTCTGGGTTCTAATGCCAGGGTGGATCTCTTGCTTGCACTCTTGTTTGTTCACGTGTGGTGATCC
Organism: Haplosyllis anthogorgicola; assembly: GCA_038406195.1. Classification (NCBI taxonomy): domain Eukaryota; kingdom Metazoa; phylum Annelida; class Polychaeta; order Phyllodocida; family Syllidae; genus Haplosyllis; species Haplosyllis anthogorgicola. The sequence continues at coordinate 1,965 of JBCAUI010284745.1, forward strand.
CAAAGGTCACGTCTGGTGTTACACCTGCCTTTTCCATCAATAGGGGTGTATTGGTACAGGTTTAAAATGTTACAGGCCTGGATCCAGGATTTCCCGTTGGGGGGGGGCACCAACCCAAAATTTTTCGGAAAGTCCCTTTAAAAAATGGGGAAAATCGGCTAAAACTGCATGAAAATGAAAAATATTCCGGCTGTGTGGGGGGCGCCTCCTGTCCCCCCGGATCCACCAATATGTTAGTTTATTGCTGATTGTAAGTCGTACAGGTTGCACAAGTTCCTAGTGTGTACCGTCAGCTACTAGACACTAGGATTTAGCGAAGCATATGTATACTGCAGTCAATACAGCGCACAAACAAAGGAATTATATCCTATGAAACACATCAACCAACGAGAGATGGTCTGTCGGTGCACAAAGCATCATGCCTGTTTAAACCTTCCTACTGAGTGGCTTTAAACTCAAGGATCCCAAAAGGTCAGCTCACTATTACAAAACCGAAGGAGAAAACAACACATTCTTCTCGTCGATACAGAGAGCCGAAATGCCCTAAATCGGACATTTAGCTCAAAAACCCTAATACAAAATATGGCTTCAGTTACCTTTATCAGCTCTGTGGCATAATACTAACTCGGTAATTGATCATGTTGGCATTTTGTGAAGCAACCATATACATTGATTGACTATCACATGCAATTTATGTCGTGTACATCTCTCAAACATCGCCAAAGGGCCCAAAGGGTCCTCCGCAGACCGTTATTGACTTTACCTTGCAAATTCTATAAAGCACAAAATACTTTTCTTCTTCCACAGGCAAAGAGAGAGAACCACTGTATGGTATTGCTAAAGAGATGTACAAGATGTGTTTTTGGTCTCACAATTTAAGATATGAGCCATTCTGCTTTATTTTAGATCACAAGTATTGCTCATTAACATTTTCGAATGGTATTATTGTCTGAATTGACTGAATTTCAAAAGATTTTGTGATCCACTGTTTTAAAAGCTGATCATAATTCCCTCCAGTTTCATCACCATCATGTTGTCATGTCACGTTACGTTCTATGGCGCTATTCGCTAGACGTCACATAACATTTTATGACGTCACTCGACACACTGACCGTTATCGAATGGCCAACACGTTTCAGCGTTTGACCGACATTGCTACATTCTAGAAGTCATGTGACGTCGACGTCTTGACGCTTAGCTTCCTTGTGACGTAAAATCTGGTCATTGACGTACAAAGTAGTAACTCGCTCTTTCCTTATTGAACTACACTACGTATAATTTAATCAGTCTCCTTTCTGTTTACGTTTTCAGTACACAGCTTAGATGCCAAAAATAGGTCTAATGGGCAGGGTCAATGTCCTTATAGTTTCTGATAAAAAAAATAGCCACATGTCTATGATGAAAACATGATAAAACACCAGCATGATGACAATTAATGTAACTCAGTTCATATTGTATTTTTTAAAAAATGTATTTAAAACTAGTATATTTCCTCGGGAAATCAAGAAGATATTGATATGCTAAACAAATATTTACAAATTAACCTCATGGCCCCAGTATGGACTGTAAAAAGAAATGTGTGATTTGTGTACGAGTAGGAATATCGAGTCCACCTGAGAAAGATCTTACTAATTTCTACTTAAGATCACTTCAAGTATACATGGTATTTTCTTAATTTCAATTTACTGGTCTTTTACACTAAGGTGTGTGTAAACTTAGTAGATTAATCAGATTTTTTCTATCTGTTTTATCCCAACAATTTCAAGAAAAATATGTCCCATTTATTAAACGAATCACAGCAACTTTCAAAATTAATCCTCATTTGAAAAAGCGTCGATACGGGTTTTTTTTTGTAATGTACATACCATCCACGGTTCTGTTGTGATCTGGGAGCAAAATAATGGATTAGAAAGGAAATTGAATTTTCAGTTCTGTATCAGCTGTTGTAATGTAATACACATCAATTCCTGTCTGTAATATTTATTGAAAGGATTGGAAATTTGATTATCTAGGTCAAGTCCATTAGTGCCGTGTTACTGTTTAAACATAGCTACATGACCATCTTGCTATTTGTAATTCCCATAGAAAACGCGCAGAATGCAAATAAACGTTAAAACGATAGCATTCATTTTTTCTCTTCTTTTTCTTTCTTTCTGTTTCTTTCTTTCTTTTTTGAGAAATATTTGACCAGAAATTTGTATTTTCAAGTTTTTTAGCCGCTTTGAAAAACAAAGCCGTTTCCAAAATCTAGGAATTGTAAAACAAATAACTAACAGCGTGTTTTCATAAACTTTAACGGTCATCCATAACGCAACAACATGAATTACTGTCCCCGTTAACACTGATCTGGTAGCATTGGGGAATAACTGCACATAATGCTAGACTACTCTAAAACACTAAACTTACAGCAAAGTTAATTTTTGTCTTTCGAATGATGGTGGTCTTCAGCCTAAAAAAACAAACTTCGGGTTCATCTAAGATGGCGACACATCATGACGTCATGAAATACAATGTTACCACGTTACCACATGACGCTAGAAACAGTGTTGTAAAAAGCAATTATGAATAATTGTCAACTCGTTTATTCTTTTGCTTCACGATCAATACTCTCAAAAGTTTCCTTTATTGAAAAGTAATTCAACAAATATGAAAAGTCTGTCCTATAAAATAATCAGAGGTGCAGCATTAATCAACATGTCCGCGCATAATTAGTTCACATCTGCATAAATTAGTTATCAATTTACCATTTGCCTTTTCATTTTAATAAAAAGAATTGCCTCACGAAAAATGGCAAAAAGTAATTCGTCAATTTTAACCAAACAAAGAATTGACGAAATTGGTTCAAGTTCAACTTGACCGAAAAGGTCATCACTTTGACCAAGTTCTAAATTATAGGGGTACCAGACAAAGGCTGCCAAACGTCACCACAGCATTTCCCACTGACATTTTGAACATCACAATTGCTTGTGTATCAACAGATGTAATCATTAAAGTTCCACCCACAGACACACACTAGATGATATCCACAGGGCTAATGTCCTTTCAGGGTTACTGGACTGTTAAGTTTTTACCTCTGAATTGGTAGTTCTGCCTATGAGGTGGTTAGACTGCAAAGTGCAGCTAATTTTCCCTGGGCATTCACCAAGTACGTGCTGCTTTATTTGTAGAGTAAAGGGAACCTTGGAGAAAAAAGACCTAATTTTGTCAGAATGAGTGAGACTGAATGCTGAACAGAAACCTTTACATCTGTCTCTGAGCCATGTGTTTGCTTTCAAGAAATCAATATGTTCTTCAAATGAAATTAAACACAACTGGGTCAGAATCAATGAAAAATTCTGTGAGACTTGTAAATAATTTCAACTATTAGATTAAAATCAATAGTATTATGTATTACTATAAGCATTGCAGGTCTGCGCCTCCGTAATGATAACGCTAAGCAGCAGGTCCACTCTAACCGTGCCCTTGTGAGTATCAGCTGTTAGGTAACAGTCTTATATGTCCCCTATTGGGGTGTGCTTTAGAGGGGTGTATGAGCTGCATCACTACTTTTGTATTAACTGACTTCAGATGAAATTGAGAGATTCAATGAACTACATACAATAAATGTCAGTAGCAGATCTGGAAATTTGTTCGAGGGAGCCCAATGACTTGAAATACTTGGGGCCAAAGATGGCGGCCATATTAAATTAAACGTGTTTTTCCGGGGGTGGAGGGAGGAGGGAGGGGGCAAGGTAACTAAAGCCCCGCTCCAGATCCACTACTGAAAATAGAAGCAAATTACATGACTAAATAGATTCTCAGTTTTGTACATTGTTCCTTAATGACAGCATCATTTACATAAGATTCTGTAATGCTCAACTGCTCACAATTGGTCACATCTGCATTGGATAATTTCCATTACTGCCTTGATTATGATTTTCTTTCCTTGCTCATTTAAAGGAATGCAATTAATTAATTGCCAACTGTGCTTTTCGCTTTCATGACAAAGTCATTAATAACATTATGTAAATTCACTCCACAGTAACAGTCACGGAAATAGGTCATTCAGTTCAAATGCAGCTGACCATTTAAATTGCCATTCTTTTCTTTTAAGTCCATATTACCATTCTTCTAAGTCCATAACTAGGGTTTCTGATGTTAGTCATACATGTGTTTACTGAACAAAAACAGCCCATGTACATAGAGAGAAACATGACTTGATGCATTTGCATCAGAGACCACCTCATGTTGTTTTTATCTGCAACATAATCCTATTTTTGTCCATTTATGTGTCAACAGTTGTGGATTACTGAACATGATACACTCACTCCAAACTGATCTTCTGACATATTTAGGCACCATACTATCCATTTGAGGATTTTATCTGTATATGCTTGGCACCATGAATTCAATCAATCACAAAGTGTCACCCAAGCTCCACTACTACATGTTCCCCATACAGAACATTGAGGTCAGGTTAAACAAATAAGAACTGCAGGCATCCCCAAGCTTAACTATAGCCACCCATTTCTCGTGTGTCCTCCAGAAACAAATTACAATAATTCTGGCGCCAGCAAAGTGTTGAAAATGAAGTGTAAATCCCCTCTAGTATTGTCTATGTGTAACTTTGTGATTCCATTCCTTATGTGATGTATATGCAAGGGGTTAAAGCTACAGTGGGTCTGGCATCCATTTGAGCACTTGTGGTATTTAATTTACATAAAATGTTCATTTTAGGAGTTTGTAATTTAGTTTACACAATCATATGCACAAATTATTTTGCCTTATGATAATAGATATGTTCATGTAATGTTGTGCTTTTGTGTGAACTTTTATTTTCATTCATGTTGTATATCATTTACAGCAATTTTTAATTATGCTGATGATGTAACTAGTAGAATCTATAGTTGTCATAATGGTCACATAACAACTGGAACATCAATCCATAGCTGGATTTGATACTAATTATTTTAATGTTTTCCACCTATTTTATGAGTGCTTGTAAATTTGGCCAATATCCAGTGCACAAGTATACTTATTAATACTATGTAAGGGTCTATGTACTGGATCTACACTTAATAGATCCCTTCAATCAATACTAAAGTACTCCCTTAACATTTTAATCTACCCATTGTACCTGTGCAGCAATACACTGCAGTTGATACATAAAGAGTAATATAGAGCCCTAGGTATTGAGACTGGATGGTAATAATTACACTCATTATTACACTCTCCACAGCACGTAAAAGTGCAATACAACACTGTGGAAAAAGTCATTAATTGGGGCACATCAGTTTGTTCTATAAATATCTCATGCAGTGTAAAGCTCTTTACTCAAACTATCAATAACATTCTGAATAGCGTTGTCCTGTGACTTTAATATAGGGATATTGGGACCAATCATGGTTATAGGAATTACCATAGGAAATGGTCCCATTAAGAGTATTGGACCATGCTGGTTTATTCTGATCAAGTGGTACTCAGTTCATTCAGCTTTTATCATTGATTAAAACATCAATTTTTGCTAATTTTCTCTCATATTTAAAGGACATTATCAAAAGCAACGTTTTAAGGCCACTGACTGTTTCCAAACTCAAATCCGTAATTTCAGTTCACTGGTTACCAAAGGTGGGTTAATCTTTAAAATTTTTATTTAATTTTTGATGAAACAAAATGGGGCCACTGGTAACCTCTATTTTGGACTTGGGATAACTCTATCCATGGGTTTAATTTTTAACCCTGCCTTTAAAATTTTCTTTTGTATTCTGTTTGTACTAGTTGTCAAATTAAAGAACATCTTCATAGAAAAATATATATCTATTAAATCTAAATTTAGTCAAATGCATCTTTTCCCTTTGGTAGATATTTCAGTCTCATTCATTGTGTAAATGTCAGTGTGAATTTCATTAAAGTCTAATAACCATTTATATCATTTCCTCAATTATTTGAACTAATTTACTGTCCTGAGAAAGGAAATATGTATGCGCATATGTATGGTATGGAATTGTAAAGAAAGCCAATATTGTCAAACCCTATTTACTGTCCAGTCCTTAACATATATTGATGTCATTAGCCTTTTGTTGGTAAATGCTACACATACCCTGGAATTAAAGGTCCTTATGTGTATTTGAAGAAATTCGAACTCATCAATTGTGTTTAGACCAACAGGGTGTATGCACTTGTGAAATTGTACACGTGTACATAAAAGGAGATAATGCCTTTTAGATGAAAATGCACGAGGAAAAATCTTTTGAGAATGTTCAATTGCACGTGCATTAGAGGTGCATGACTACGCATGACACCCATGTCTAATCCCACGTAAATTAAATTTTCTCCAGTGGAACTTGAAATCTACCATGGAAGATTTATTTTCAAGTGGTTTGTAAATGTTAGTTCAAGCATAAAAGCACGCTACCTATCATGTACAAGTCGGACTACAACAATACTAACACACATAATAAAATTGTAATGAAACCTATCTTATTGCCAAGGAATATTTTTGTGCAAAGAAAGCATTTCAAAAAGAAACATCTGTGTTCTGGTCATAAAACCTTCACATTTTATCATATTTCCCGTTTAAAAAAGTAACTTGATAATACACAACATTTTGAATCGCATTCTTAATCTGATCAGATTGCAACTACATAGCTGTTGCCATTAACTGAGAAATATCTTTTGTGATAAGGACAATTTAAAGTAAACTTTGACAGAAGTTCACTTGGTACAGCAAATTTTGAATTATTTCCATTCCAAATTTAGATTTTTCTGGCTAAATGCCCAACAACTTAACGTCATGACAACAACATGTTCTGTATCCGTCTTTCAACACATAAATCTATGACGTTGCCTATTCTATCGTGCTCAGTGATTACGTCATAAAACAAAGGAATTTCCTGAGCAGTTGCCACAAACCCACGTGTTGTTTGTCTTATCTTAGTGTAAATTTTGAATTAAAAGATGTTTCAAAGACAAAAAGATCATACCTTCTTTGGGGAGGATTGAAGAGTTCCATATCCTTCATCAATTCTTGGAGATGTAGCTCCATCTATTGTGGATTTTCTAAAGGTGACATCTACCGTGGCTGGAGAAGAGTAACTATGCTTTGGGCTGCTCCCTAGTGGGCTGGGTATTCCAGATATGGCCTTGACCTTCTTGGGTATTCCAGATTCTTTAGGTGGACTTCCAGGTTTAGGAATGCGGCTAATTTTAGAAACCTTCTCCTTGGGGCTGGGTATTTTACTCTTTTTGGTTTGAGTGACCTCTGGTGACGGGATTATGGGCCGTTCTTCATTGGTTGGAGTGGTTGCAACAGATTTGACACTTTCACTACAGCTGCATTCGCTTTCACCATTTTCAACCTCCATTTGGGAGGAGGAAGCCGAACTGCATGTGGATGAAATCATCATGTTATTATCGCTCGCGCTCTCTGTCATTTCAGATGACAGGCTTTTAGGTTCTGAATCATCTGCTGTGATGGAATCCTCCATCATCGACGAGGAGGTAACATTAGTGGCATTCGTGACCGTATCGAATCCATCATTGCCAGTTTCCTCCACTTGATTATTGTTCTCGCTTGTGAACTCATTGATGTTAGCGAGCAACTCTTTCATCTCCAGATCATTCTTCAAGCGCTGCATATCATTGGTGACATTGAGGTCACCTTGACCTACTTTAGCCATGTGACAGGGATCAGAGTTGTCTCTGCGTAGGTTCTTACCATTCAAACAATTCAACATGTTAAGGTACTCATTACTGTCTTCGTAATAACTGGTATGAAGAGAGGTCTGAGACACTACAGTTTCTTTGAACTTGGGGAACTGGAGGGTTGGGTTCTCTGTTTCTGGGGTGGCACCTGTCGGAACCTCTTTAGCCTCACTTTCAGACTTCAAATTCAAAGAGGAAGTGGCCGTTGCCCTGTGCAGGGGTGCGCTCTCCATTAAGAAGGAAGCAATGCCGTACTTGGCCTTCCGCTTTTCCGGGTCCCTTCTCTGGAAGTTGTGAGAGCTTGCCGAACGGGCTGGCGTAACTTTCGTCTCTTTGCCATCTCCAGATGACGACAAACAGGCTGGTTTATCTTCTTCGGGGTCGAAATCCTCGAAATCAGACATGGATCCCTTCTTTAAGGCTTTGAAACCTTCGAGGGTGTCTTCGCAAGTATTCTCATACTCATCATTATCCGAAAGGAAGAAGAAGCACCTGTTTTCATCACCTACATTATCAGCTTCACAAGCTGAGGCTTCCGCCATATTTGATTTAGGAACTTTTGCCTGACTTACTGATTCATTCAGATTATTCATGCCTTTCTCGTCAACATAACGAGCAATCTTCATTGTAGTTGTCATTTCCGAAGGGCTGTCAACCACCGCCATATTGTCAGCAGGAAATGAGTCTGGTGACGGGTGATTGGAAGGCGAGGTTATTGTTTTATGATTAAGGGTAGACGGAGCTTTATTTGAGTCTTTTGAGCCGTGGTTATCAGCCTCCACCCAGGCGCGCGTGTTGGGATTAATATTCATAAGACTGTCATCTACATCACATAAAACATTTGTTAAATCGGACTTGATATCATTGGCCATGTTGGTTGTTGTTGCTGTTGGAGAGAAATAACCGCCTTTATCATCATCATGTTCAGTTCTCACATTACTTGTTTCATCACTTATGTCATTCATTCCTGGGCTCTTAACACGGTTTTTCTCACCTCCTTCAGGGTCAAACACCTTGTCATTTTTATGGACTTGAACTAAACCATCCCTTGTTGATTTTGACTTTTGACTCAATGCAGAATCAACCACTGGAACATCTCGCATTGAGCTGTTATTATGCCCCGAACTTAATTCTGCATTGAACTTTGACTCGCGGGATAAATCACTCACCGCACCTGTATTAATAACACTATTGGCTTGTGTTGCACTGGGTGTATTTTGGCAGGTGTCAGGTGGAGGATGGGAGCTGGCGATATTGTTTTGGCATGTGTCTACCGTAGGGGAGGTAAATTCTAGCTCATTTTCCGAGCATTCTGGTGGAGATTGCACGAATCCACTATCGAACTCCGTGTAAGAATCTACCATGTTATCGTGTTGTTTTTGACTAGGGCTGTCCATTGTTTTATCTCCAATATCCTTTATACAGATGTTCCCTTGGTTCGCAGATACAGACCCTTTAGCCTTATCGCTATCTAAACCAAGTAGTACATGTCTGAAACTGTAATCTTCGATTTCAACTACATTCCTCTCATCTTGTTGTGAAAGTACCTTCTTCACATCAGCTGTATCTAAGGAATCCGACGCCAGAGCAGCTTCATATTTTGATCTATCAAAGTCAATTGGCCCCGTTTCTGTGGCCTGGGGAGTGGTAGGGGAATTGGCCACCGCATATTCAATTTCAGATTCAATCACATTTTGATGTTGTTGTTGCCGCGACGTCGTGGAATCACGTTGTTCTCCGCTGCCGTCTGAAGACGATAGCGACGATGGTTCTTGTAATGTTCCGTCGGAATCGTGACCTTTTGATACGCTAGAAACGTTATCTGCTTCTTTGCCCAGCTTCGTCTCTTGTACTTGTTCATTAGCGTGAACTTCCTCTTGCTGGATCTCTGTAGAAGATGTGGATTTGTGACTTTGTTCAGGGACCTTCGGGTTCTTTAGCCGCATTTGGTAATTGATGTCCTGAACCTGATGGCCCTCAGAGTCGCTACGATCTATGGCTTCTGAATGACTCTGTGAGGGCTTTGAGTGAGTGCGCTGTGCTGGCACTGGTTGACCCTGGCCCTGTTCTGAAGGCCCCTTCATTCCTGCATGAAGGAACGTAGCCTTAGAGGCAACATTCATGGCGCCAACTTCACAACATCTCTTCCCTTCATCTGTCACATCTCTATCCTTATCAGTACACTGTGTAATTTGAACATCAAATGCGGGACAGCCCATCGTTGGGTTTTTAGTGCTATGCGTACTAGTTTGGGAATTTTGGGTTATATCAGTTCTTTCGGACTGATTGCTTTTGGAATATTCATGTTGAAACAGCAATTGCCCATTTACTTCATTGTTATTACTTTCCCGAGAGAAAGGCGGCACATCGGCACTGCCGCTACTACTACTTCTTCTCGCCGCTTTTGTTGTCGGGTGACATTCATGTAATCTATGGAGGGAGAAATCACGACTGTTATCCTCATTTGATGCTGGCAATGGCTGCTGTACAGCCTGACTATTAGGGACTTTGGGCTCGTTAATTCCCATCACAGGGGAACTGCAATAAGAAGGGGAAGGGGCGGGGGAGGCGAGCTGATCACAATTGCGTTCCTTTGTTTCATTGACATATTTTCCAGAGAATTGTTCGCCTGCAATAAGGCATGGCTCAGCGACAATTTGCTCACCGGAGCGTGACATCTGCCCTGCAGTGTTGCTAGGCAACGACGTGCAGGAGGCAACAGCCTCATCTGCAGGAGAAGGGACAGAAGGAGAAGTAGAAGGAGGGCATTCATTAGACATTGTTCTCCTCGCCTCTGAAGTGTTCCCATAAAACTGCTCCTTGATAGAGGTTTCTCCACTCAGAATTGCCTCTTTATCCAGATGACATCTCTCCTTCACCTTGCAGTGCGGGTCCTCTTCCTCAGGGACCTCTCCTATCTCCCCCTCCCCGAAGGCCGAGTCCTCCATATTAGCTCCACAGCCCAGCTCGGTTAGACTACCATAACCACCGCCACCATCCCCACCTGCCTGATCCGTGTTGGAAGAAAATGCACTCGACATGGTAGTCGCACTAATTGATTGCATTTGCGAATTGTCATTCACATGGCGATCAATGTCTGACCCAGTTAAACCCTGCAGGAGTAGGAGGGCTGCATTATCAGGAGGATAGCTACCACTCTCGCTACCGCAATGTTTTGCTGGAAACCCTGCAGAAGAAGTGATGGATTGGTCTTGCGTATCACTTACGACCCCTTGGCCATCTGGCCTGGTGTTTTCTTCGTCTCCTTTTAGAAGCCCAATTACACTAACTTTGTTACATGCTTCCCTTTTATTACTCATCAATCCAGTTAGCTTAGCGCAAGTGTCAACCGAATCCCGCATTTTGTAGCCCCGACACTGGCCTTCACAGATGCTATCAGTCCTCGTGTTTGCAGTGGGGTCTGCTGCTGAAGGGCTATTTGTCATTGTGATTACATCAGGCTCACTATTGTTTAGAACATTATCAACTGCTGCCACAGGTTCTTTATCATCATGCGCTTTTGCAGCGTTTTTTGATTGTTGCACATGGGTATTGTCTCTCTGGCACAATGCGTCAACTTGATTCATGTTGTCATTGTAGCTGTGGTCTGTCATGCCCTGGTCTGCCCTGAAGGAGACATCCCTCACATCTGAGTTCTTATCATTGTCTGCACAGGTGGATTTACTGACACTTGCTGCAGGGGGACTTAATCCCTTGTCTGACACAGGGGAAACACTGTCAGCACTTGACTTCCCTAATTGTTGTTCATTGTCCTTTACTGGGGGCTTAACTAATTCACTGCTCGTGGCTGGACTAGGCACAGGTGTTAAATTACATTCACTTTTCGCATCTAACCCGCTATTTCTGCCGCCACTAATTTCAGACAATTTTGAGTGATTACTCTGGAGTAATTGCTCGTCGATTCCAGCGGACTCATTCTGGATGATAGTGCCTTTGTGTGCTACTTTATTAGGTGTCATTATCGTCCCTCGCTGGGGACTTTCCCGAACATTACCAATCACATTAGGTCCAATTTCAGTGCAAGTCTCTTCCTGGAGCACTTTAGAACCCACCATGTCCCCCGTGGTGCCTTTTGTAAAGCCAGTCTTGGTGCTTGGAAAGCCCCCTCTGCATGAGTCCATATTGCCAATATTGCCCGTGCATTGGCTGCAATGCTGCTCCTTTACTAAACCATCACTATCCAATACTGTCACATCCAATAGAGCCTGCGCTGGTTGATTGCAGGCCTTTCCTTCTGCAGTTGCCTCACTGTTACACTGCAGTAAGCCTTGATTATCCTTACATTGCCTTGGGTGTTGTTCTATTATGTCACCCATTTGTCCCTGTAAAGCAGTTGGGATTGCCCCAGTTTCATTCAGAGAAGGTTCTCTGCAACTATTGACATTTACAGCGATGTCCTCCCTTGGCCTTGTGTTGGCTGTGGTGATTGTTTTATCCCTTGGGCCTGGCTTAGGAATGGAACATCCAGTATAAGACGGGCATGCGGATGAAGTTGATGCAGATGTGCTACAAAAAGATGGTGTTTTCAATCTGGAATGTTTAGATGAGCAAACTGATTGTAGATGCGAATCTCCTTTTGTTTTGCAGATGTTACTCCTGTTGTTGTTGCCAGAACATTCTTGCGCAGTTGTTGTTACACTAGTAGTAATCTCTTGTTTCTGACCACATACTACTTCTGTCTCTACCGCATCTAACACATTTTGTCTGTATCCGTGTTTGGTATCCTTCGGCTTAGCCTTGTTGTAATTAGGAATACCACTCGATGCATTCTTCTCGGGGCATTTGGTAGGAACCTGTGCTTGTTTGTTCGTATCTTTCATGACCTTGCACGCCGTGTTTTTGACCTCTGCGCTTGCTGCCACTATACTTTTGGTTTCCACCGTGATTACCTCCACAAGAGACTTGTTTCCCCTCGCTTGGGATCCATCACTGCACTTTGGGGAGGTCATCCTAGCCCCTTGACCTTGACCATGGAGTTTTGGAATTGCCTGGCGACCAGGGTGGCGCGGTCGACCTTGACCTTTACACCTGACCTCCACACTTCCATCCTTATTGACCGTATCATCATTCTTTAAAGTAGATTTTGCACTTGATGACCTTTCTATTGACTTTTGTGACCTTTCTGTTGAAGTAGTAGACGGTTTGGTTGCACCGTTAGTTGCGGTAGCGGGGTTGGGATCCTTCGCCCGTCCCTTGGGCTTACGTCGCCGGGGTTTCTGCCTGCTCCTGCCGTGACCCGCCTCCCTCTCCACCTCGCTATCACTAGACCCGCTGTACACCCGCCCCGCAGAGTTCTTAGTGTGATTTCTATGGTCGTATTTATTAGATTTGAGCTTACTGGGAGGTCTGAGGCCGGATCTGAGAGGCTTGGCGGTCGATCCATTAGGGGCTTCTCGGGTCGCCCTCGCCGCCTTGGGAGACTGGGGCACGGCACTGACACCCGATAGATCCGTCGTTCCGTGTCTGCAACGAAATTACGTTATAATTGATCAGTTTTTCGTCATAGTGAAGATAAGTTACATGTTTTTCTTCGTTCTATACGTGTACGTTTTAGAAAGTGTCCATTTAAACAGTAATATTGCGCAAAATAATACGCCACAAGAAACAAGGACGTGCACACTACTACAAACATCGTTGTGCATGAATGCACCTCGTGTTGTATATTTGCCGTGCCTAATTAATTCTTTGTTCAATTTTTCTATTGATACATATTTTACCCCTCATAATCTATCCTGTAATTTAGCAGTATTTTTTGCGGGGAATCACCTATCTGGAATTCTGCCTTAACAATCACACACTGAATCATCAGATTCCACTTTTGCAACAAAAGTAACATCGCTGAGTTACTAGGTGGTGCCACGTTCCTCAAATCTGGCGACTTTAGAATGCTTCACCCATGTACAAAGTGACGTAAAACGTGTAACTTAGCTTCGCTAACGTTATGAGACAATACATGAACGTTATTCAAGGTTTTTACAAATTTCCCCTGCCTAATTCCCTGCCTAATTGATGACCATAATATTGATAATAAACTATTTCTTGAAATCTAACTAGTTTTGTATATTTCAAAATGTTG
>JBCAUI010284856.1:0-15741 GCA_038406195.1 Haplosyllis anthogorgicola
CGTTCATCTCTTGTTATGTTGCTGGAAACAGTACAGTTTCAGCCCAATGTCTGTTGCGTTTCAGTTCTCATGCCTATTTTTATTTTATCTTTGGCAGAGTAATTCATGTCATATCTGCCTCAGCTGTTGTTAAACTGTTGTTAAGATGTTGTTAAGCTGTTCCAGAGAAGAAATAAACATTATAGAACGAATATTAAGCTTTCGCTTGCTCTGTGCATTCACTCCGCCTCACAACCGATTGATGCTAGTCGAGATACAGAAATTAGCAGTAACAAATTGAAGGGCTTAAACCGAGACAGAGAGAAAGTGGTTTGGTCAAAAACTGCATGACAGCTACTACAATATTTGACTGCAACGTATTTATTGCTGTTATGGTTTCAATCAGTCACCGTGTTTGTATAAGGGCATAGGCTGGCCATGTTTTGGAGGACCTATTGCCTCTCCAAAGTCATTATTGTGATGGATGGCAGAAGTCTGGCCAAACTAGTACAAAGCACCGGGGCCATGGAATTTAATTGGATGTCCTCGGGTTAAATTCTTACACAGATACAAGTGCCCCGACTTACACGGTTACCATACTGAGGGTAGACCTTAGACATTTTGAACTGTAACCTTACTTGATATCTTGTCCAGAAAATAAGGTTCAATAAAAATAATGATGCAGATGGAGTATCACAGAACTGAAAAAGACAGCTTGTTAATTGCACAGCTTCATGTTGCAGTAAATATGATTACTTGAATACATTTACCTCCCTCGTTTTGATTGCTTTGTCTTGTCGAATATATTGACATACACTTGACAGCTGATAGCGTATCGAGTTGAATTCAATAACGAAATATTCCGTTCTTTAAAACTCCCACCAGATTAAATTTGCCATTTACGTAACAGTCTCATTTCGGAAACAATTAACAAGAGAAGTTAAAAAAGTAACTATCAGTGCATAGGGTTCATCTTTACCGCAATCTTGTCAACATCTTATCAAGTGACTTTACATTTAGAAGATCTTGAAGTCATGCCCTTTATGGTTGCTAATAACGGTGCTTGATAAGGAAGTAATGGGGAAGTAATTGCCTTTTAGAGTATGTTTCATATCAGACGTTGTAGCTATGTGTCAAAAATGTATATTATAAAAACCAGAATGACACTAAATGACATTTACATATTACCACAGAAACCAGAATCGAAGAGATGATGTTGATGGAAAAGGAAACATTGTCAAATGCGACTTTTGTGGTTTTGAGTGTCTGGAATTTCATGTCTGTTCATGCAGATTCAATTGCTGTGCGAACCTTCTTTTTAGCTTCATATTGTTTTCCTTACTTGGTGCTTTGTTCCAAACATATAAAAAGGCAAACGTGCCTCACAAAATGAAAAAGGAAGCATTTAAGTCGACACACTTCAACAAGAGTTTCACGCTTTTTTTCATGGTGTTAAACTGAAGCTAAAATTCTTTCACTTGTAACAGAAAAGTGAAAGTGATCGATGAGTGCGTGTTATAAACCTAATTCTGGGTGTCACAAAACGTTGAGTGTAGCCATTTTGATTAGATTGCCTTTTCTCACAATATTCGAAGAAAGTTAAATACATCTAAGATTGTCATCAATTGTACTTAATTTCTGGCGTTTTTCTATTACTGATCTATTTCATTTGAGATAACGTGTATTTTTTTACATTGGTGCTCTGTAGCTTCAAAAGAGAGACTTGCCTGCTTTATGGTTCATTCCTAGTTAACTAAAATTTTATTAATGTTTTTTTCCAACCCTAATTATTTCAGCACGAATCAACAAAAAGATAATCGTGAGTATTATAGTAGAATAATGTCAATAATGACTACCCCTTTTATTGTGGGAGTGATACAAATAATGGAGTAATC
This sequence comes from Haplosyllis anthogorgicola, assembly GCA_038406195.1. NCBI lineage: Eukaryota > Metazoa > Annelida > Polychaeta > Phyllodocida > Syllidae > Haplosyllis > Haplosyllis anthogorgicola. The sequence continues at coordinate 1,875 of JBCAUI010284856.1, forward strand.
ACTTATTCTTATTCACAGTAGTGTATACTGTGTGCTTGTATTTGGTATTAATTTAAATATTATCCGAACGTGTAGATTGACAGACATTGATCCTGCTACTTAGATTGTAGAGGGATTACACATAGTTTATCATATAGATTTCCTATTTTCTTATGTTTATCTATAGGATACGCCTGAAATCAATACAAGATATTAATCTGTTGAAGACGCCAGCATTCGTGAACGTTTAAAGTTTCCGATATTGTCTTGTTTTATATATCCCTATGTTTGCTCACTGCCCTTCCATGTACAGCCATGTCTTTTATTTATTTGAATTCTTGTTCGATAAAGAAATTTGCACAGGCCAATGTATGATCATATATCATCTGAATTGCGACTCAATTAAGTCGAAGAATTTATCCCCATGGGGATACAGGTTTTAACAGACCGCTGGACAAACGGTCGAAAAGTTTTAAAAATGAGACAATGTAAATGTAGTAAGTTGATTCTGTTGATATCTGACGAAGTTCCCCTGGTTACGTTGTTTGCAGGTGCTTGATTCTTCGAACAACCAAAACAAGCAAGCGTAAGTTTTGCCCGTGGAAAATTTCATGTGGGGCAGATGTATGTTATTTATGTTTCTGTCCAGAGATTATTTTACGGGGATGACTTAATGTAGAGTCTGCTGGGGACATGAAACCTTTTTGGCAGTCAATAAGGAATAGAAGATGGTAAACACAGTAATATTTTTATTGTTAAAATAAAGTGAAGAAGTTGAGGTTAGCATAAAGCTCCTTGATTCAGAAGAAGTATTTAGAATTTGAGACCATTGAAATCTGATGGTATGTGTTGCTACCGACTAAAACTATTCCTGTTGACATTTGAAAGATGTTTTTAAGAACCAGCCAGCCAGTGAAGCATAGTGTTGGGAGTAAGACAGCTGTAAATGGTGACAGCAAGTTGACAGGAGACTAAAAGAGGTGAAAAGAAAGACATGCTGTCAAATTTCCAAAGACTTATGGTTAAAAGCAGAGCAAATGTCATGTATGACAGTGTATCGTAAATGGTTACAAGGTTTCTCAATGCCCACCGTGTACAGTATTTGTTTGACTCTGAATATTCAAGGTCTTAACATGTGGATGACAGTAATTACCTACATGAAGTGGTCGTTGTCTTTAAGTGATTTAAGCTTTAAAATACACGCAAAATACTACGTGCGTACAGTTTGTTTGGTTGCTTTGTCTTGCCTAAATGTAAAATATGACGTTTAAGAATAACTGAAGTGATTTGAAGAAAAAACGGCTGAGTTTCATACCTTTGTATTTATATGTTAGACATTTTTAAAACCTAAATGGCATTCCGCAATTAAAAGAACTATGAAACAAAATGTTAAGACTTAATATCAGCAAAGAGAAATTTAACATCAAACGATGTTCATCACTGCGTGATTCTCAAGATTAAAAAAGAGACAGACACTAACATATGCAAGACGCGAGTGACATTGTAGTTTATATCAGATGTGATTTACAATCGTCTGTCTTATTATAAGTGAGTAAGACTGGCTTCAATTCTGTCACTGTCTACAGTTCTTTGAATGATATTTGATGTTTACTTGGGTAGAGCTCCTAATAAACTTGACCAACATTATTTTGGTGGTTGAAGCAGCTTGATTGATCGATTGCTTTTGAAAGCTACAGGCAGACCCTGCATCTGCAATCCAATGTATTGCTGTCATTCCATATACCATTGCAGTTAATGGGTTGAATCTCATATGAGCACTGACATGCAAGGAAGCAACATCAACAGAATCATGCGAAGATATGCTTACATGAAATTAACTTACCACAAGCACACATAATACCTTTGAGATGCCACAAATATAATTTGGATCATGTTTCCATCTGGTAATTAGGAATATATGAGATTAGTAATGAATCATTAAGTTTGGATCTATTTATTGGATTGGGATATTGTTTTGTATTCAATTGCTAATCAAGTGGTTTAGCTAACCATGGATAGTACTTCATTTTGCAGTCTGTTATCATCGGAGGGGAATGGATACACATACATGTAAATGTGTGTATTATGTTAAATATTTACTATGCATCAGAAATCTCGTTTCACCAACACATGTATACAGTAAACAGTGTGTGGTCTGAATAACGTAACAGGCTTTGTTTAGTATGATCAGATTTAGAATGGCTTATGTCAGATACATTAGCATGGATGGGGACATTTCGTGCATATAAGTCTAATGTGTTGTTATTACTGTGAATACAAAATAACTAATCCAGGATTTTCTTAAAACGTAGTACTGGATTACTCATAAGAAACTGCGAAGGCTTTTAAATGATTGGTAAACGCTTTGTTCAGCCACAAATTGACAATAGCTTTAGGTAAAACTAGAATTCTTTAACATTTCGAAGTTTATCACATCATGTTTAGCTCATGTCTTTGCGAAAGGCAATGGCATTATCTTTCACATTTATCAAATGTAACTTGTTACTCTGACGTGTTGTGCCGCAATGCTGAACTGTATTAAATAGGTTCATGTTGATTGTACTGAGACCTTTTAAACCGATGTCCCCGTAATACTGAAATCAAGTAAACTGGTTAGTGGAGGCTTTCTGGTACAAATGCCTGCAATCCTTTGATGTTTAGCCCGAAACAGCTCAAACACAAAACGAAGATCTTCAGCATTGACATTACTGACAAAGCTTGAAACGGAAATGGTTAAGAAATTAAAATATTTAACGTCTGTTTAAGGGTCATTAGTTGCATTGGTAATTGAGAGTTGGAACTTCTTTGTCCTTGTAACAACAGCTGTCACGTGGCAGTGTTATTTACAAGAAACGTTCCTGAACAGCGGATTATATTAACTTAGTCTTTCTTATTAACATGCATCCTTTCGTCGCCTTGACAACAGTGTCCATTATATTTTGCGAGATCGTTGTTTTGGTAATCCAGTATGACGTTGGCCTAACAGCTACTCCCTATCTCTGTTGACAAAAAGTCAACGTTTTGTCAAGCGACGTTATATGTCAAGGAAAAATGTTGATGACAGCTTTGCCTTGCAAGATGGTTATGGATAAAAACACTGTTTGTTATGGTTATCTGTTGCGGAAAACTAAAAGAAGCCCGCGTTCAAAGGAGCTACTTGCTTCAATGAAGATACCCCAAAGATCCAAACACTAGTCAGTCGGTCTATGACCAAATGTTTCTAAGTGCAGTCTTCTAATTTAATACAGTAGGATAAGGTAACTGAAATTAAATGTCGCTGAGGATTTGATTTTGCTAAGTCTGCCATGAAATATTATCGATGCCCTCACCGGATAGACCTTATGCAGATCTCAGTCCAATATACCAATTGCATGTATTATTTATTTATTTATTTATTACTTAACTTAAAACCACTGGTGTAAGATAATTTGACGACACTTTGTCCTGCGTTAATTGAAAGCAGTTGTTGGAAGCTTAGCCATAAACATCAACCTAATTCGTTACATCATGGTGCTATTGCATAAATACACCGAAACAATTATCTTTCTTGTGTGTGTTTCTAAAATTGCTAGATGAAATGTGAAGATTCTTTAAGATTGAATAAAAGGTAGAATTGCATAGTACTTTCAGCGACTTTATCGACATAATTAACCACCTCAGGTGAAGGGGAAAATATTTCCTTTTTATGTAGTACAGTGTGTTGTATCATTTTGGAAAACGAACTTTATGTTCTTTGCAGATGCAACGATGTTACACCTTGACAAGAAATGTCAGAATACTACGTCTCTTTTTACATAAAAATCATCAGAATTCCACAGTGTTAACCCTTTGTTGGAATTGCAGCTACTACACGATATGCTTCAGGCTATCTTTTGTATTGAAACCTTCTCAGTACCGTTTCCTTTCCTTTCTCGGGAACGTCTTTGTACACATGCTTTATTCATAAGTCGTTGATTTCTTGAAACTGCAGCTGTATATTTCACGTTGCTTTTTATTTCATATGTTTTCATGTTGTTAACACTCACTACTTTTGGGAATTGGACAAGAGTAACCCTTGACATGTAATTATGAGTGAAACTGATCAGATGCGTGAGATTTGCATCGAAACTTCCTTGTATAATACACAGATTGATATCCCATGTTTGGAGCCAACAGCACTCGTGCAATAGACCCCGAATCTCTTTGGGAGCCACTGGGTAATATTGATGGAACGACATGTTTTGTGGATATAGAATATGAGCATCAGCAGACACAAGTGAGACTGGAGTGGCTCTAAATGTGAAGCATTGATCATGCACAAAGTGTGGGTTTTGTCAATTTCAGTGAATTCTCTGTATCGTTTTTGCCAATTTAAGCGGAGAATTTCAATGGGTATTGATCAGATTATTTACAAAATATTTTGCGGCTGAAAAAGTAATGTGGAATGACGTGTAATATACATTTAAGTATTTGACCCAGGACATGCATAAGAAACGCAAACGACTCCGTAGGCCAATTTTCATTCGATTAACCTCTTCTAATAACACTTAAAATTGTGCTGTTTGAGTTAAGAATTGTTCTTGAATGTTAAATCGAAGTTTACGTTGTGGCACAACGGTTACTTCCAGAATGCGATGCGATAAAGGGGCCAAATACCACGATATGACCCAGTTCTATCCATAGTGTGGCGAATGGCTGTTTGAAGATTCGCATCACACTTGTCATTATCATTCAGTCTCCTGGAAGAGTAGATTCAATGTGCTTCTCTAATAAGCGAAGGACCCTCAGAAACATCGTCGGTTGTGACAAATCTAGCAACTTATGTAAATGCTTCGTTTCAATCATTGGAATCTTAGATCACCACCAAAGACTTTGAGTGTAATGTACTTTTGGTAGCCTTCAGCTAATCACATCTTGACATTTTTCTGCCAGATTTGACACAGTTATTAGGGTAATAAGGCCTTCTTTGATTTGCCGCCAAGTACAATCTTTTACCTAGGACTTGGCAAAGAATCTCCGTGGCTCTACCATTAAGTGGTTCTTTATGATTCCCATTAGCTGAAGGTTCCGTACGCTATTAACGTAGAAATCAAGCGAATATGCGTCTTACTAGAACTCTGGTACTCGTGTCTGACTGTCATGGTTAATGTTTTTTTTTGTTTCTGGGAAATTGTATCTGTCAAAATTTCTGTCATCGCATTTGATGGACATATTATTTTAATGAGTATTTGCTATGATTTAAACAGTTCCACATGAGACATTGACTATGTAGACTCTACCAAGTATCTTCACGTCTAATTTCTGTGGTTTTTACAGTGTAAGTGCTGTGACTGCAAAAGGCATATTTTACAAGGGTTCTGTCAAACGAGCAAGACTGAAAATAACCTTTTTTGTATTCGCGTTTGGAATTTAGGGGTGATCGAACCTGTGGGACCAAATATACGTATGATCTTTCTTCAAGAGATAGACAGATTTAAGGCTATAAAATAAGATCCTTCGAGGGACTGCATAATGACGTGTATGATTCACTTAAGCAGTGTAAGTTGCATCACACAGTGCGGATGTTTTCTGTTACGAATCATGTAACAAGCTAATAAGAGCTGTGAAGCACATAGTGCAACGTAAATAATGAGACATTAAACAGAAAATCTGTAACAGTGGAATAAAAAAGTATTGCGTTGTTACGTGTATTGTCTTATGCCAGTATACGTTGAAAGCTGGTGTAAATACAATGCCTTTACGAGTTCTACTTTTGTTAAATATGGCTTAGAGCCCAAATTTCTCGAAGGTGTGATGAGGAATATCAGTCCTCCATTTTCTCATGGATTATTCCTGATATTAAATGGAACTGAGTTTGCCACTGGGTCAGGTCGTAGGTTGTATATAGTTCAATTCCCTTGACCCCATGTAGGGCTATTTTGCCTTCTGTGACTGGTGACCAGCAGCTTGAACATGCGTGACACAGATTATCATCATCGTTTCTTCTATGGACCAACCATCATGAAACATACACTTTAACCAAAGTAGTATGCGTTGCTGTTTGTTGTAATATTCATGTCATCGTCCAAATATATTCTAACAGTGTCATCAAAGGGCCATTATGAGCTTTTCAAACTTATATATCTTGTATATCTACAAAGGTGAAATAACATATAAATGTAGTTTCTTTATTCGCATTTTACATAGACTGGTAAAGGTTGAAAATAATAACACGACAAAAATATTTTATGTATAAATGTAAAATGAGCCTGAATGTTCTCGTGTAATGTATCGCTTTTTGTCCCGTCTCCTTAAATGATGGCATTCTTCTTTTTTACATGGAAAAGGAAGGGATACATTTCATGTAAAACAATGTATAGTTGGTTTTTAGTGAAAATGTATTCTGAATGCAAACCTGACATGACGTGAACACCGCGCCTTCTACATTGAGCCTTGTGTAGTGGTTGTAATCAACTGCGCTTGATTTGGTCTATTTAATGGGCGACCTTTTTTTGAGAGAGGGAGCTTATGTGATTATATGAAGGTACTCAGTAATTTATTTTTGGTAAAAGGCCTTTTTGCTAAAAATATCTCTCGGTGTACCAAGGGAGGAACTCGAGTGTCGTTTTTGGCAACTTCCACTCAGATCATTTGGCAGATTTATAGACGAGCTGTTGTTGGTAAGTTGTCCGGAATGGTCAAATGCCGTTGTTAATGGTCTCAGATGTAAACATGGATTAGTGGAATCTTAGATTTGAAGTTACAGCGAGATTTAGGTCAATATATTGAACCATCTGCAAACTTATTTCTCCACAGAATAGTCTAAGTCATGGAATGTTTGCAATAAATCTAAGTAGAATTAGTTGTGGAAGGGATTCAAGATATTATTTAACTGTAAAAAATATCCATCTGTGCATTAGTTCAGTAAAGCCAGCTGAATTGCATCCGTACTGTTATGCAATAGAATAATTTATCCATGTCACATTCCATCTGAATCGATATTACCTAGAGCTTGCAATATCTAAAACATAACCTACAATTTAAGATATTTTTCTTGAAGAAAATCACATAATTGTAAGATCAGACGTTGTGGCTTTTGATATGACAGAGAAGCACATTAGGTTCATTAAATATCATAGGAAACATTCCAATGCTGAGCTAATGGGGTTGTACCTAATAAGTTTGATATTGATTGAATGGGCCTTGTAGTTATATATGGATCACGGACTTCCATGGTAAGAATTCATTGCCAAGTTTCACACCTTTTAATTTCCAACTTGGTCACTTTCTATTGTTCGTAACGTACATTGATTTCCATGAATGGGCACTTTTTAGAAAGTGTACATTATGTTTAGAAAGTGTCCATTATGTTGTAAATTAATTTAGATAGCCTCCTTGTAATAGTACAATACACGCCAGAACCTCGGGCCTATCGGCCCTCGTTTCTTGGCTTGTATTGTATTATTACTAGGAGGCTATCTGTAACTTAACTTTGAGATTGATCATCAGCTGAACGATTATATAACCATGAATGACTACGACAAGACGTTAAAAGAAAGGATAGTTTAGTGTAGTATTACTATGATTGTATGGTGTCTATTCACCAATGTGGACTGCTTAATTGTTGTTCAACGAAACGAAAAAAAACCCGGCCGTAGAGACACAATACATGAAATGAATTGTCACATCTATAATTTATGATAGACAAATAAATGTCGGTTTTACATTGCGAATACTGTAAGGGATCTTTGAAGCTTACTTCAGTGGAGACAAAACTGATATAACTCTTTAGAGCATTGATAGGTAACCAGCCGCATTGTGTCTATGTAGTTAACAGATTATTGATAGCAACTGAGCATTAGAAATAGACTTGCACTTCAAGTGGAGGAAATTGGCAACACACTTTGATCGAGATGATTCTACATATGTATTTTCCCATGGAGTTATATCTTCCTTCGTACTGCCTTTTCTCGTTATGAAGCTTTCGAAATGAGTTTGCACAGTTAGGGGATTTGCAACTGCTTATTTTGTAATCTACAATGGTTAAATAACATTGGGACATTGGTACTTCTATACTCTAACTGAAGTTTTATTGTTGCGTATGGTGGTAGAATATGTACATGTAAATTGAAAATGCATTCAGATGATATTTTGTTAAAAACATCGTCGCGCCAAGCGATTGGAAACCATTTTTCTTTTTTTTCCATATTAACAGTTGCGTATTTGGACTTGAGACCATACCAGAAACACACAAATATTCACAACATGCTTTGTGATGGTAGACGAACACCCTTCCTTGTAGGATTCCTGGTCCACTTCCATTATGTGCTTCCACTCTGTTCCATCTTATGGGACAAGCATCACCTCACGCATAATCTAGATCTATGTTGTAATTCAATAATGACCCAATGAACCTTTTTACAAATCACCAATGAAATAAACACTGTTTTCGAACCAGATGTTGGTTGAGTATTCCTTCTGTAGCTAAATAGGTTCCTAATTAATCTGTCACTGAGGGTGTACAATACATTGGATACAGGCATGTGTAGAATAGGATGGACTTACATTCTATTTAAAGAATATTATATTTATGTGTCTGGTTTCAATTGAAGACACCTATTGCATGCATAAATGCAAGTCGAATTAGTGTTTCTGAGTAGCCCAATATTGTACTACTTAGTAAACATAGCATTTTGTTTTAAAATTGGATAACGGCATTATTGTGCCGTGCAGTGATGCTATGGACTGAGAGGCATTTACATTCCCATGTCGGAATAATATGTTTTCTATTGCGTTTATATCCTTTTCCTTTGAGCTTTTGTGATACAGTCATAGAATCCTTTCATGTAAGGTATACTGATCTCAACAACACGAGAGTCTTAATTTTGCGTTCTTGATTCAGTCCAAAACTGATTCCCAAGTCATTGATTAGCATATTATTTGGGTCTCCCATTGAATTTTACCTGTAGTAAGGTGCAACTATGAGGCTATGGTCTATTCGAATCCCGTGAGGACGTATTGGAAATTGACATGTCTGTTATCAATAAATCAATCCACAATGCTACACGGGACAGCTTACGGAAGATATGATTATAACTGATGGATGTCCATTAATTACTCTCGATTTGTCACTGTTAATAGGAATTAATTTTGCTTTTAGTGGATATTGAGTCACATACCAACACCCTAAATATGGCTGGCTTAAGGTGTCATCCATGATTATTTGCGACAGATCATGTTCTCAGAAAATGCGCGGCATCATTTCAGATTTTCATCTTGCGTATCATGTGCTGGAATTAAAATTCATTAGTTTTGTCTAAGCGATCAGATAGTTGCGAAAATGCTCTTTTCGACCGCAATTGTAGCAACAAACTGCCATTTTGAGGACCGACATTTAGACAAATGATTCACGTTATTAATGGGTGACCCATGACAGTTCATGTATTTGATTAAGGTAATAGTGGATGCTCAAGATATGCCTGTGATGTAAATATTATTTGTATACAGATAACAGTGCGATAACACAAAATATTTGAAGAATGTCGTCACATAACGGAAATGGTGATTCTTGAAAACGAGAACTAACAAACTCATTAGATCACTGGGAAAAACTAGTTCATCTGATTGGCCACGAATAACTCATAAAATATGCATCTTACTGCATTGTTTCTGGTGCGTCCAAAGGTATAGATCCGCATTTGTCGATACGGATTACATTGGGATACAGTCATGTATGTAGCTGTCCATGATTGCGCATATTCACAGCATGCCCTGGGATTTTGAAATGGAAGAGAATGCAACCACTTTGCTTATCACCATGAGGAACATAACATTACTTAAGTGTTATTTAAGAAATCAACTCGTCAACAGAAAATGGAAAGGTCGTTGTATCACACAGTAGGATACACGCCTCACTGGAGTATCGTTTCGTACACATCCAAACCGACAGAGACTGCACCGTTACCATTCTAAATGGTCGCCATCATGTCAGGGCTGAAGAAGCGCTTTCTCCAGAGGTTGGGGAATCGCGACAGGGACAAGTCGAGTTCAGGCGGTGCAACAGCCGCTACTGGATCGGGCAGTGACAGCCCGAGTAACGCTAGTAGCAGTAAGAGTGGCAAGAAGGATAAAAAGCCACGTAAAGATCATAGATCATCTAGCCTAGAAGAGGCCCTGGTGTCCCCCTGGAGGCTGGTGTTTAGTACGGGGGTGGACAGCTCGGGATGTTCCAGTGTTGAGAGCGGGGGAGAGGACGGAGCCAGTGTGGATTCATTGTTCTTTAATGACAGTCCGGTGTTCGGCAAGCGACAAACGCCTCTCAGTCCTCTCCTGGGAAAACAGTCTTCCATGGACGGAGCAGCGGGGGGAACCAAACTGCTGACTGACGAGGTTTGTATTAATTTTATGCTACACGAAACGAATGACACGTTATTCGCTACTTAGACTGATTGTCTTTGTTGTGATGCTTTATTATGGACTTAGTTATTACGCTTTGAATGAATATCAAATTGGAAATGAAAGAATCTTTGCAAAAATACACCACAATAAATTGTTGAAAGTCAATCTGTATCACATACGTCATTGATAATGTTTCTAACTTATTTAACAATGAAGCGATCAATGTACTATTTCTGCAAGAGAAAGGAACCAAAAACTTCCATATTGAGAGGCGGTAGCAGGAGAAACAACATTAAATTATCTCGTCACAAGTTCGCTTCATAAGATATTTATGTCCTCTTAAATTGTGTCATTTGTGACAGCGAACCATTTTGATAACATTTATCACTTTACCAATCGTTATTTTGTCTGGGAATAAAACTGTGCAAGCTACGGCAATCAATCTGACAATACAGCTTAAATGTCATAGCACATCGCGGTACTGTTTCCATTGAATTCTTGTCATTATTACTGTTAAGTTAGCTGTTGAAAAATGAAGAGACATTAAGAATGGACCAATAAATTACTATTATTGACGTATCTACAACAAAGTGATGATACAGAATGGGTTGGTGAAAACCTGTGACGGCATTTTTGTATTATCTGTACAAGAGGACGAAGATGTATGAATAATGCTATTGCTTAGTATGTAAATTCTAGCGTGAATGTGTACAGTTTGTTTACATTCATGCTCATGCAACACTAGACCCGTACAGGTGACTGTCTGTCTGGGACGTACACTGCAGCATTCACGTGGGATTGATACACGACAATGGAGATGTCACACAAACGTTCTGAAGTTTGGTTACAGATTATACCTGGACAAGGTTCTTAGTTTAATTGAACAAAACACGGTTAATTTAAGTATTCAGTGTAATGTGAATGTACTTTTTGGATTTTGCAAAAAAAAAATTGTTTACAGCAATAATATGTAAACAATCTTTCCGGACGTCCATGTGACAAGCCCAATGAAAGAAAATATCCCGAGAATGTGACGCCTCCTAAAGTCCTTGATCATTATTTTAGAAGATCCGAAGAAGATCTACAATGTAATTTTCTTCACAGTACATCCATTACACATGAACGAACTTGTTCTTTCCCGCATAATCGAGCTTATTACAGGAACTAATTAGCTTTGTTACACGAAAGAGATGTACTGGGATAGATACCAGTGCGAAGGTCTATCATTGTTGCTTGACGTTTGTTTTCTGTGCCATTTTAAAGCAGTTTGGTTCATACTACATGGTAATTTATCTATGTAAATTTTTTGTTTTTGTTTTAGAACTTTTTGATCAGACAGAGACAAACAGCTACCCATAATTTCCCGTTCTTTTCAGTTTACATTGTTTTAGGTTCATTTTGCGACAGCTGCGCCGTAAAACTTAAATCTTCCGTGATAGCGTTTAATAAGTGTTACTCTTGCAAATTTGGTTCTTAATAAATAATTCGACCAACTTTTCGTGAAATGATTGTCAATGATCGGGTGGGCTTGGTCATGAAAAAAGCGGCTAAGCATGTTGAAAGTTGAGTAAGCATACTTTATGGCCATTAAGAGAACGTGACTTTTTGCGTGTTCGTTTCAATATTATGTGTACAATGAACATTTTGATGTGTACTACAACGTTACTTCATTCACACACTCAGGTTTTGTGCATGCTCTGCAGCCACATCACTTTCTATTAAAGTCTACGGCTTTTTGGATGTTGCTCTGCAAATAATTACCAAAAGAGAAACAATGGTCTGACGCATATGGCAGTCAAGTTATGGAACGAGCAAGCCGCTCTCTTGAAATCGAAATCTGTCAAGTGGCTAACAAATTGAATTTCTCCCTTGAATCAATTATGTAATGATTACTGTCAAGCCACCACTTGACAATTAATATACCTTAAAATAAGATTTAAAAAAACGTTGAGCACCTAATGCATGGTAGTGGTTGGGAAAATATATTGATAAAAGGAATAAAATGTAGAGCAGGTCTCGAGTGCGTTTTGTTTTATGTTTATTTTCTGTAGCTACTAATTTGTAATGCTGTACTTACCAAACTGGTGTCTAGTGATAAGAAGATAACGCCCTTATTATGTAGCCCGTACATGTTTTGCAATACGGGAAATGAATATTGTTACAGAGTTCAGGTTGAACGTGTGGTTGAATATATATCAGTATTCCAGTTAGTGTCAGGTTTACTACAAACACACACATAACATCATACATGCGGTTCAAATAACATACAATGGTAAGGACTACAAAGGATAGTCTTTTTTGGAAAATAAATGGCAACAAAAAGTCTGACAGCGACAATTATCAATCATTTCTCTGATTTTGCAGGAAATAACGCAGCACAGGCAGCGTGAGGCGGTGTACAGGTCTCATCCGTTCTACCAGCTGGATGTTGTACTCAAGGAAGGTAGAGATCTAGTCATCAGGGACAGTAATGGTAAGTGAATCGCACAAATTATATTGGAGATTACTAGACTATTTTAAATTTGTGTTTGGAACTAGCGAGAGGTAAATCACTGAGTCAATACAATCTTTCGCAAGATGGTAATAACGCAATTATCATTCGGAAATTTATTTCCAAATAGTCCTTAAAATAAAACAAAACTTGAATGCGCTCGTAATCCTGTATATGAAATTAAATCAAAGAAAATGAACAGAATTAATTGCATACACAGATGCATGTCAAGTGCAAAAACCTGCTTTTTCGAAGCCAATATCCGTTTCAAGATGTATCACTTCATGAATGGAAAAGTCATGTAATTGGTGTAGTTTCCAAAGGTCAACTGGATGTTTATCTATGATAGTTTACGAACTGTACTAATATGAAAATCAGATTATGTAACAGCAAGCTTAAATGTCAAGTGGCAATTACCTGAAAATTACATGAAAGTAGCAAGTGTGAGTGTTCAAAATTACAATTCGATAGCTTCTTTTTAACATTGAGAAGTTATTTCGGTACAAAACATGTCTGTGGCATTATTTCTTTCATACAAAAGCGATGCTGTAACGTAATGTCTTGATATTTTACGCTATTCGCGCAAAGCAATTGGAAGTTATTCCACAGAGAAGGGAAGAAATAGATTGGTGTACAGGTACCACAAAGCAAAGAAACGTTGATTTCAACATCATCATGTGCAGGAGGTTCTCAGCGTAAATTTCCTATTGAGATTGTTTCATTTATTATTTGCAGGCACCAGCGATCCGTATGTCAAGTTCAAGATCGGTGGAAGACAATTCTACAAGAGCCGAACAGTTTTCAAAAACTTGAACCCTAAATGGGACGAAAAGTTCATGCTTCCCATAGAAGACGCCTTTAAACCCGTACAGGTCAAGGTGTTCGACTACGACAGGGGTGTCAGCGATGATCCCATGGGAGGAGCCGAGATTCTACCCACGCAGCTGGACCTCAACAAGTGAGTTATTATTATTCATACTAGATGGAACCCGTCGGTACCCGGGACTACAAAGAAAGACAGAAAGAATATATATATATATG